>OX381606.1:27602706-27700921 GCA_947459985.1 Diloba caeruleocephala | reverse complement strand
AGCGCCGAGAGCTCTAAGTTCTAGCACAAAGGTTACGTTAGGCGGTGCACATGAGGTCGGACTCGGCCTCGAGTGATGAGGTCGCACTCGGCCTCGAGTGATGAGGCCGGCCCCAAAGGTGGCAACTGCCAGGCGGGGCCGCGGAAAACGCACAAAAGTTTCATTAAGAAAGCTGCGAAGGCATTCCTAAAACATACGAGGTCTCAGGAGACGGCCAGGATGCGAGCGAAAAAATCCCGTGCAGCGGCCTATATGGCCAAGGTCCAGCCTGACCTGACGTACTGCCTCAGCCGCAGGACTCGGTGCTGGCTAACCTCATCAAAGCTGACTAGCTTGAATGTTCGATTGGTGGCCTTGGAAGGAGGTTTGTTGGAAGTTCGAGGCAAACGCCAGCGCCTACATAATCGATCACCTCGGTGTATCGATTTGGTATACATAATGAAAACAAATGTAAAAAAGATTGCAACATTTTTGTCATCAAGAAATCGTAAATCCTAATAAAAAAACATCCTATCCTAATAAAAGGACATATTCCTCATAACCATTCAAATTTCAGACAAAATGCGCGCACCCGTTTAATACATCGCACCAAATGTTGACAGCCCATGCAAAACACGTCCAATATTACAAAATATTTAACGACATCTGTAGATATAAATCCACCAAATTTAACAATACGCAGTCATTGTTACGCGCCTACTTACCTACGTAATACGTTATTTGGCCGGGTTTTTGTTTCATCACTATCTGGCAATGAATAACGCAGTACATAGTTTTCGCTTCTCATGGCGAAACCTATAAGATACACCATCGGTTGTTCCAACAATCCTACCCATGCTATACGTTCTGAATCGAACATATCCTGCGCCTTACCTCTATAGAGTCCTGCTCTCTCTGCGAGGCTGTCCTGGGAGCCACGGTAGTAGTCTCGTCGCATTGTGCCGCCGGCTACACACAACACAACGTCAAGCGACCCAGAGGGAGTGATGCGTTATGCTGAAGCTTTGTTAGGTAGTAGTACGGACTTGTTATGAAGTTTGATGTAGTCTCATTGTTAACGTGAGAGTAGTGCTCTCTCTAATGTCAATAAAAAGGCGGATTATGTTTAGATGATTAATTATTTAATTACCAGCAGCCGGGTTTTGATTATGACTGTAGTTAATATTTGAAATGTATTTATATGTTGGACAAACCCTTCGATCAATATAAGTGAATGAACGGGCCTTGTCCATACAACATTCTCAGTTAATAATTTGTAAAACTGAATAATATTAATAAATGTAATTTTATGTATAAAAAAGAATACAAGAAAGTTTTATTATTATTTTCGTGCTAGCTGGGACCCGCGGTTTCACCCGCGTTTAATTTAATAGAAAATTTAAAGTACCTCGACATAGACACTTGACATAGAATATATATATTGGATATCAAGGTTTTTTTTTGCGCGGCACCCTAATTATTTTTCTAAAATAAAAGTAGCCTAAGTTATTCCTTATAACATCAGCTATCTGCCAGTGAAAGTCCCGTCAAAATCGGTCTAGCCGTTTCGGAGATTACCCGGAACAATTGTTTTTTTTTTGTTCCTGGTACCGTATATTATTTCATATGCATTTAGTAAAAAGCTGTTATTTTGACATTACAAACAGACACTACAATTTTATTTATTTGTATAGATTATTTCCAAACAAACTCTATCATTTAATACCCATAGTTATTTGTCCGCCATCTTTCGGAGTCCGCCATATTGGATTTAGAATGCAAGCTAACCATGCATTGTCATCCAAACTAAACATGTATGCATAATTTCAGCTAAAATCGGTTGCAATATTTGATCCGTAGTAACAAGGCAAATTAAATGAAAGCTTGTAATAAAGAGTCAAAACAATCGGGCATATACATCAACACCTAATTATAAGTATTTATAGTAGTACGTATCTTACAAAAAATGAGAAAATGAGAAAAAGAGAACCTCTTCCTCTCGAACCGTTTGATATATGAAGACGTTTTGGTATAATTATTGTGACAGCATTGTCGAACAGTAACAGCTATCCTTATCGCACTTAGTATGTGCGTATATTTCTGTTCTGTTCTACACAGTTACATGCGTTGGCCCAGTAACAAAATAGAGACTACTAAACAATGTTAATGAAATCAGTTGCAGTTATGAAAAAAATAAAGTGATCATTATGTAGAATATGATGTCTTAACTTGTATTTTGGTGTTATTGCACATTGAAAATGCATATTTTTGTAAGTTATTTGGATTGCATGTAATAATAAGTGTACGTCATCATTTCGGCCGAATAAAGTCCACTGCTTGACACAGGCCTCCCTCAAAGATCACCACAACGACCGACATCGGTGTGTTGTGTGCTCATAGGGGGGTTTTGCCATAACCGCCACGCATGGCAGGCGGGTTGGCGATCGCAGTTGAGTTGTTAATGTATTCGAAGGACGCTGCTGCTCATCCTCCGGCTAATCCCTTAATCGCCTTTTACGACATCCACCCACCCAGATGGGTTGCTGCTATTCGTAGCCGGCACCACACGGTGTACGTGTCACACTTTTAATGGACAGAGATCGGCTGAGGCGAAATGAGCATCGGCGCTTACTTTATAAACTTAAAAAATCCGTACGTTTCGGCCCGTCCACTTATTTTATATTGGTCGAAGTACAAACTATAAAGATTGATAAGTGTGACTAGATTTGTTTCCAAACAGTAAAATATTTATATGTCTATATTTATTCGTACATATGTGTACATTTTTAAATGTGATAGGAGACTGAGTTTTAGAAAGTAATAAAATTATATTTAGCGATGGATAACTTGTAAAATGAGATTTTGGGTTAGATGAGGCTACATCATTACCAATTAAAGTCATCTGCACACAATATTTACACTTGGCAACACTTTCAGCATAACACAACTGGTTTGAGAACATAAAATTGGCAGCATGCCTGTTGGCAAATAAATTCATAAAAAGGGACAAGCGGACATCGAGTGCAGCTAAAATTCAAACGTGTTGGGTTCAGTGTTTTTGTTACTTGTAAAGCTTGTCAAATATGTTCTGTGTACTAAATGTTGGAGATGTCGTAACTATACACCAACTTTTTTATTGAAATTGCGCCCTAAGTGTGCGCAAAAAGAAATGTCGGAGGATATTAATCTAGGTAAATTTTGTTTATTAGAGATAAATTAGTTTGTGGCAAAATTGAATTGTTAGTGCAGCAAAACTTCCATAATATCCGTGAACCTTATTCTTTTTGTTTTCATTTTGTTCAAAATCTATTAATATTTTTACTGGCGGTAGGTCTCTTATTTAAAGAGTCTTGTTAGGTAGGTACCACCGCAGTGCCAATATTCGCTGCGAAGTAGTAGTGTTTAGACTTTAGCAATTATTGTGTTCCAGTTAGAAGAGCATTGCAGCTAGTAATATTACTGGACATAACAGACTAAACAACTTCACATTTCAAGGTGACGAGCCTGCGCGATGCGATGCCTCGCAGGATTAGTCCTGGGTAGCATTCTAATTGTTACGGGCAGGCATGTCGCATACCAACAGGCGAATGACATGCGTCTCGTCAACAAGATGTAAAAAATCATTTAAAGGTAATTGTTTTTAGTCCTAGCGCGCACGGGTGAGTTTTGTCGCCGTGACAATTTCGTCACTTGTATCAAATCAATGGATATGTATGGAAATGTCACGTCACGTCATGTCGTAACGTGCGCGCACCTCCATACCAGCCCACGGACTTACAGAGTGACGAAATTGTCACGGTAACGAAATTGTTGTGGTAACGAAATTGTCATCATTCGTCATCATTTCGGTGGAACGAAGTCCATTACTGGACACAGGCTTCCCACAAAGATCACCACAACGACCAATATGGCTGTGTTGTGGGCTCATTGGGGGGATTTGCCTTAATTTGCCACGTTTGGCAGACGGGTTAGCGATCGTAGTTGAGTTGTTAATGTATGCGAAGGACGCTGCTGCCCATCCTCCGGCTAATCCCTTAGTCGACTTTTACGACACCTACGGGAGGATATAGGGCGGTGGTATTCTGAGCCGGCACCACACGGCAACGAACGAAACGACATTGTCACGGTAACAAAATTGTCACGGTAACAAAATTGTCACGGTAACAAAATTGTCACGGTCACAAAATTGTCACCGTCACAAAATTGTCACGGTCACATAATTGTCACCGTCACAAAATTGTCACGGTCACAAAATTGTCACGGTAACAAAATTGTCACGGTCACAAAAGCCACACGCGCGCGCTACTGCTTACAGTTCGGGGTGTTTGTGTAGTGTAACTAGTTTAGCACGAAATCCAGATGTCCAGTGTGAGGCGTGTCGTACCGGGCAGCGCGTGCGCAGGCGCGCGCGCCAGCAGCTCGGCGTCGCGCAGCGCGGCGCCGTCCACGTGGATGGTCTTGGGCCGCGCACGCGCCGCTGCCTTGCCGCGCAGGCGCGCTCCCCCCGCACCGCCCGCACCGCCCGACGACGGCGCCGGGTTGCCGCTCCTGTTTAGGGTCTCGAGGAACTCCGACTTGTCCAGGTGCTTGCCCTAAAAAGTTTCAATCAACACAATTGTTATATACTTTCGACATAACAATGTATACAAGAAAGAAGAAAGAAAGAATTTTTTTATTTGACAGCAAAGTGAGACATCACAAACGGTAATATAACTTAATATAAAACTAAAAAAAAACACGATAAAAATTTGGATAGGGTTATAAACAAGACAGAAAAAAAAAACAATATTAGGCTAGAGTTTGTTGTGTGCCCCACAGTTGCGCCAAACAGGTAACCAGTTCAGCATTTGCCAGACAAGAGCCTGGCGCTGGTTTTCAACTGGACCCTTCGGTGATTCGGTGATTCACGGGTGTAAAAACAGTATATAACATAAATATTGCATATTATACCTTCTAATAAATCAACAAATATATATACAAATAAGAACTACACAAAGCGCAAAAAATAAATAATAAAATCGAATATATTTAACAATAATTTCATAATTGGCATTTAAATAATCTAATGAGTAGGAAAACGAGACCGCCCATCACTAAATAAAAAATAATCTTATGATCTGTCAGTGCTCATGGCGTTTATGGTGGTAATGGCAATACGCGACAAACGGCGGCGCGACGCGGCGCTCACTGTAAGCGTCTCCGTCTTAAAAACATAATAGTTAAATAAATAGATAAATGAAGAAGAAAAAATTACATCTTTAGTGTCAGTGTAGTTAAACGAAAATTTTTAAATTTAAAAAGGTGGACCCACCACAATCACAACCGGAAGTGGTAGATAAATAATAAGAAGCGGAGAAAACGAAAGAAAAAAAATCCTAATTCACAATTAAGCACAAAAAAGAGGTAAGTCAATCTTCCGATTCACCTTTTACCGAATAAAACGGGAACTATTCATTATATGTATACGAGGTTAATAGAACTAGTTTTTTTGTTTTTTTTTGTTTTTTTGTATTTTTTTTTTTGTAGTGTCAGCGGTGATGTTCAGCGGTAAACACCTACGATGATTACATTGTAACATTACAAAACACATAGTAAAAGATAAAACGGCGCCGAAATAACAACCATCCCAGCACTCAAGTGCAACACACCGGAGCCCCCCTTTTTTTATTAACCCATAACGAATTTATTTCTTTATTTATGCTTAATGTACAAAAGTGTACAAAACAGACAGATTTTAGACAGAGAGATTTGACGTCACCCAGGCTATCCATATATATTAATGACCTTATAGTCGAGCTCAGCAGCATGCGTGTCGGTTATCGGGTGGATGGTATTAGTATAAATAACATCATCTACGCGGATGACACGGTACTGCTGGGCCCGACTACTGGAGCTATTGGGAAAAGGTAAATAAATCTGGGAGACCTATGCCGCTGTGCACGGGTGAATTTATAATGTTAAAAATACTGACTACATGATCTTTAAATGCCCCGAAAATGCTCCTAATATTACCCTAAATAACTTGAACGTAAAAAAAATAAGTCAGTGAAATTAAATGAAATAGAAGAAATGGTGCAAAAAAACTCCCCAGCAACACATTAGTTTCTCATACACAATCAAAACTAATAAACAAGCAAAAATTTTAAAAAAATGTACAAAAATGTACTTCATTGTCAAAAATTAAATGTCACAAATATAAAAGTCTATGAAAATAAGGACAAATAATATTATAAATCACATGTCAAAAAAACAGTATAAATTCATTGTCAATAAAAAGTGTATAAAATAAAAGATGTCAGATCATGTATAAAAAATAAAAATAAACAAGCGAGCTAGCGAGCAGCTCAGTCCCAAGCTTTTTCTATCATCAAGACAATCAGAAATCTTATACTATCCTTTATTGCAGAAAATTTTAAATTTCTTAGGATTCATTTCGGACTAACATATAAAGTTATCAATCGACTAACCAAACTCAATACCCCAGATCGGTAATGTTCGGAAACGATGGAAGATCACTCGGTTTAAATCATACTTAGTTTGTGTCAATCATACATGTTTTATACTTGTAACGTAAAATATATGCAGAGGTTTTCTCGTTGTACATCAGTATAAACTGACTCCAATAGTACGACGGCGTGGAGCGCAGGAAGCGGTTGATAGTTACCTCTCTCTCGGCCTCTTCGATAGCCTTCTTGAGCTTGTACTGGTGCAGGATGGCCTCGCGGCGCCGCGCCTGCTCCTCCTTGCGCGCCAGCTTCATCTCGGCGGCGGCGTCGTCGCGGGCGCGGCGCGCTGCGGCGGCGGCCTCGGCGCGGGCTCGTGCCTCGTCGGCTCGCTGCCGTCGTTGGAGCGAGAGGAGCATGATGCGCTCTTTTTTACGCTCCATTTCTTCTGCCGAGTTCTGAAGACATGATTAATATAGTGTAAATATTGATTGATTTAATATTGGCGACCTGCCTTCTTTTTGGTCCGGTGTCAAAAACGACTTAACATCACTTGTTAACTGGCTTTGTCGGCTTGTATGTAATTTATATACAGGAAACTTCCTCGAGTTAGAATCATTTATTCAGTAATTAGCGATACGACGGGTAAATGTGTCTCTTAGGAAACAGACATTTTTACCCGTCATATCAAAACATCGGAGGGCGTTTCACTAGTACAACCTAGGGTCATAGTAATAGAATACCTTGATTACTTTCTTAATATTTTTTTAAGTCTTACAATTTATAAAATCCGTGTACTGTCCGCATTAAGGATATAAACCTAAGTCTGAAGCGGCCAAATTGGTATATGAGATGGTTGCTGTAACACTGTCTCCCTCTCCGTCACAATAACTCATAAAGTAACTGGGTTATTGGTGTAACTAGTAATAGTTTAGGGTATGATGAGGCTGACATACCTTTGTAAGGTCTCTAAATCTCTAAATTAAAGGAGAATAAAAAAAAAAAAAGAATATAAATCAGAGGGATGGGCAGCAGCATTCCTTCTGTGGAATAGTAGCCATTCTGGCCTCGCCAACCTGCCTGCCAAGCATGGTAATACTGAAAAATTCCCCCCAAAATGACACACGGCATGTAACCGGTCGTCTATGGGGAGGCTTTTGTTTAGCAGTGGACAGGATAGGATGCGAGGTCACGGGACAATGTAATAGCAAACAGGGATACCGCATAGCACACGCTCTAGGAGTGCCCTGTCAATCAAATGAAATGTCAAAGTCATCATCTTCCTGAAACCAGGGTCCCAAGTTACTTGGGTCGGCACAATATGTTTATATTGCAAAGGTTTTGGCCAAAAGCTTTAAGTTGACCACTTGCCAAGCAGCAACCCTCCTTGGGTATGCCAGTGTTGGTGGTTTACCCGTCACCTGCGAGTAACCTAGTGGTTAATGATACGCACGGGGTTCCAAAATCCCCTAGTCGCCTTCTACGACACCCACGGGATGAGATGGAGTAACCCTATTCGTAACCGGGAGCTACACCGGTGGAAGAAGTAGATGACGTGTTGACAATAAAAAAAATAGAGGTACACCATGTGCACATGAATATGACTATGTCGATATTAACACCTTGAACCTTTAAATCACTATACAATTCTTGTTTAATAAAAAGAAACAGTCGCGAAGAATCGACTAAATCAGGAAAAAATAAAATAAGTTAAACAGTGTATAAGTAAGGCGGGTGCAATACAAAGCGACTCACCGGGTCAGGATTCAGCTCGCCGATGACCAACGCGGCGGGCTCTACGTTGTTGACGCGCTGCGGTCGCTCTCTAGGTGGCGTTTCTCTGCGCTCTGAAGAAACGTCATGAGATCGTATCGCGTGCTCCAACCCTGAACTTCTATGTACCACAAACTCGTCTTCTCGAGCCGGCTGAGATAACCGTTCATTCCACGTATTCTCCGGACTTCGTTCCGGACTGATGTCAGTTGACCTTTCCTTCTTCGGCGAGCCTCGTTTCGCCCGCAAAGGAGGCTTTGGCCGCTTCGGTTGATCGTTATCAAACGATATATAAAACCCTTTCTCGTTCTGCTCGCTGACATCTTCTTGGTCGAGCTGCTGGAAGGAGTTTCTGCTGAGGGACGGCCTCGTCGGGGAGGGGATGCGGTACGTCCGCGTACCTGATGAAATGTTCAGTCTATTGATTCCCTGGCGAAGTGCATCGTCTTCCGCGTTACCGATAAAGGAGATGTTTTGAGGTTCCATGTCGTCATGCGGCTGTGCCTGGACGGGTGTATGGACCGGGGCTTGTAATTGTTGCAGGCTGACAGGTTCTGTTCTCCGGGACACTTCCGACAGGGAGCCCTGTCGCTGCGGTGTCTTGGATCGTCTCTGCGGGCTGGCGGCCAGCGGAGGCGACTGAGAGACATACTGGTTAGGGTTTATCACAGTGTAGCTTAAATGATTTTGGGGTTCTCGAATGTTCTCGGTTCCGTTCTGGTACCGGTCGTTATTGTAATGCACTTGGAAGGGTTGCTGCTGGTTGGTTCGGTCGTGTAGTACAAAGCCTTGAGGTTGCCAGTTCCGTTCGGGCGGCGGCTGTGGTGAGGGTGACTTCCATGTTCGCTGTGGAGGCTCTGGCGTCGAAGGACCGAACTGTTGATGCTGTTGGTGGTTCTGCTGGTGCTGTTGATGATGCTGATGGAGCTGAAAGTATGCAAGTAAATATTTACTGAAGTTAGCACTAGATTTAGCGTCCATTTTTTACACGTGTAACCAACACCTCGGTGCGTCGTGAACATTTGCTATAAGCTTGTGACCAAACATTTCAACATGGTAATAGTCAAACTTTTTACAAATTGAATCTTTTTTTAAAAATAACGTAGCAAATTAAACTTCGAATATTGACTATAAGTAGTTTAATCCTACTTTTCAAACGAATTATTCATATAGAAAAATCTGTGAAATCTTCCACGAAGATGGCCTATTCTTTACACCAAGTGAAAACAGACTGTAAAGAACGATATTTAATCACTCCATCAGTAGTCACGAGCAATAATATATAAAAATTGACGGATTTAAACCTGTCCCTGGATATTTGTGGCGAACGGACGGGCATCAATAGTAGAATATACTTATGTCTTAAGTTATCGCGATTATTACACATTATAATAAAACACTTTTAAACGGATTCTAAAAAAACATAGCTGACGTCAAGCACAGACGCTCCACAAAGTGTGCAGTGTGTGAACATCCCTTAGCCATACCTAACCATTTTCTTTGTTTTGATCAACCTTGAAGTCCTCGCAAAAGAAAACCTATATGTATCTGGATTGTTTCGTGAGGCTATTGAAATTAAAAAACATCCTAATATTAATAGAGAAGATGGCTGGCAGATACCTCCTGTTTGGAATCCAGTCATAAAATAACTAAGAAACATCAAGACACTGTGAGTGATTACTGCGTGCATCGAAACTAATTTCTAATTAACATTGTATGGTAGATAAAATAAAATAACTTTTTAAAATCTGTAACGACGTCTGTCACCTTATCCTGCGACCACGAATGCTGCAAAGTTTTCGAAACATCAGGAAAAACAAAAATATACGCGATAGAATCCGTTTAAAAGTGTTTTATTATAACTGTAGAATAGTCAGAAATATATTATTATGGCTTTGGTCCTACATGATTTAACGGTTCAAATCCGTGGATACTCATATTTTATTGCTCAAGTAATCGACGTTGGGAGTATACGTCAGTGTAATAAGACTGAATATCAATCCTGCCATAATCTACCGACACAAAACTGTCTGAACGTGCAACCGACCTGCCACCCTCGCAATTCACTGTCGTGCTGTTGTTGCTGCTGCTGTTGCTGTTGCGCGTGTTGCGCCCACGTACGTCGCGGCGGCGTTGCAGCATCGTGCAGGTAAAACTGGTGCCTCCCATAGTCCTCTATGTCCCTATACTGATATTGTGGATACTGTTGTTGCTGTTCGTAGTTGTAAAACTGTTGCTGTTGCTGTTGTTGGACTTGCTGCAGTTGTTGGTGTTGTTGGTGGTGGAATTCGCGCGGTATGTGCGGCGTGGAACCGAAGCTGGCTAGCCCGGGCCGGGACACATTGTGCTGTGAGCTGAATTGGCTGTGCTGCAATGTTAGGCGCGAGTCAGCGATGTGCTGGGTTGAGGTACGTTTCACAATGACTCGTATAGTTTAAAAATAAAACTTTACATTCATAAACTGAAGGGTTAATACGTGGAGGCACCACCCTTTCTATGACTGATTTTAGACATGGCGTTATGCATGTGTAATCATTCTATAAATGGTCTTTCAGCGTGTATTTACAATGATTCGTCTGTCACATATTAATTCAACAGAATGGAGAAGAAAACTCAACTTTGAGTTAAGCTTGAAATTGCACATTTGTTGTTTTTTATTTTGTCAAATGTTGTAATGTGAAACGTAGCCTCAGTTATTTGTGTAATGTTCGTGAGTGTGTGATTACATATCGTGGGAATGAAGCGCTGAAACTTAGTCAATTAATTACAATTATTTCAAACGAGATTAATTTCCACACAGTTATTTAGATTAGCTGTGATGTTCTTTTTGCACATGATATATTATTTAAAACACCTCATACTGATGAGGTGTAAGGGTCAACACACATCGAGACACTTAAAGATAATGATATAAAACCTTTTTTTGTAGTAAACAATACTACAAAAAAAGGTACGTACCTTTTTTCGTACGCGTCGCGATTATATGCATCTCGCTAGTTTTCGTGACAACAATTACAAGCTTCAAACATCTGCGCGCATCGTCGTGTCTCGGTGTGAACTGAACCTTATTAAAAGCCAATTTTTAAGACGTCACGCACACGTGCGTTCTTCATTGAAATTAGTTTTAATAAACATGCTTGTGGTTTGACCATTCGATTTTACTATCGACTATGAAATAATTCACATGAAGCATTGTGAATTCAAGTTTGACAAAAGAGGCCTTCTTAATTTATAGTCTAACAAGTATGATGTTTCTTTTTTATGATGGCAGAATTTTCAAGTTTAGCTCTAGCATTTGAGGCTTGCTCAGATTATGGCAAAGACATCTTAGTCGAACAGGTGTTTTCAAACATGATACTAAAAAGTCACAAGACCAGAATATTTGTATATTGACTCACCAGTTGTGGAATGTTGGGTTGATATTGTTGCTGGTGTTGATGTTGATAAGGCGATTGCGGTGGCTGTGGGGAACGCGGTTGTGGTTGCGGTTGCTGTTGAAGTTGCGGTTGCAGTTGCTGTTGAAGTTGTGGTTGCAGTTGCTGTTGAAACTGTGGTTGCAGTTGCTGTTGAAGTTGCGGTTGCAGTTGCTGTTGAAGTTGCGGTTGTAGTTGCTGTTGAATTTGCGGTTGCAGTTGCTGTTGAATCTGCGGCTGCAGTTGCGTTTGAAGTTGCGCCTGCAGTTGAGGCTGTAGTGGCGGTGTAAGTTGCGGTTGTTGAAATAGCTGCTTAGCCTGCTGTTGCTGTTGTTGTTGTTGTTGTTGATGCTGCTGCTGTTGCTGTTGCTGCAACTGTGTTTGCTGACTCGCTAACCGCGCGATGTCGCTCTGTATGTCCTGCAGGCTGGAGTTCATTCTGTAAGTGTCGTGCAGTAACATCGTATTGGATTTTAAGGCCAATATTTGTTTGGAGGATTTTAATTCCACTGCACTATGTACTGGGTGACACTTGTGATCTCTTTAATTAAAATGAGTGAAAAAGAACAAATATATAGACACTGTAAGGGCGGTGTGCCACGCATCCTTTTTTATTTGACAAAGCTTTTGACTTTTCGATATTTTCAATCAATCACAACTAAATGGGTATGTTAGCATGATTTAAAAAGTATGAAAGCAACCAATGTCTGGAATACAAGGCAGAGAGATGATAAAATAATGAGTTCAGAATTAAATATGGCACTTGTCAAACATTATATCTTGGACAAAGATATTGGCACGGGTGTCATGACGCGGTCGTTATACAGTTTACGTGTTTCTTCTACTTTAGTGAATACCAATGTTTCGCACAAAATTCGAGTGTGAAGCATGGCATGACCTCCTCAAGCTACTTTTGAAACTCCTCTTTCATACAAGTTAAGTATCTGCTATCAAAGTAATATACTTCGATTGATTGTTTTCTTGTAAAGGTATAGCTACAGTGTACTTACTTGGCAATAGATTGCTGGTACTGTTCCAACACCGCGGTATCCGCTGAATCCCTCTGACTCGGAGGCTCCACCACCATTTCCTATATATGACACACTTTTCTATGAGCTAGGAGGGCCAATTCTCGTGATCAATTTACACTATGACTGAAAGTTGACCGAACTGAGATTAAATTGACAAAAATATATATTCTGCTCCCCTTAATGACAAAAAATATCTGCTCCTCTTAAAGTTGAGTCCGGTTTCGTTATGATTTCAATCTAGTCTCATTTCAACCTTCATTTTGAGATTCATTAAAAGACAATTTAAGTATGTATCTATGTGGTACTAAACTGGAAATATGAACTTTTTTAATTACGAGAACCGGCCCTCTGTTTACTTAATTTAATCAGTAATTTGTAAACATCGTCTTCGATTCACTTTTTTTCTACATTCTTGAATACCTATAATTAAGTAAGGACGGACAAAATCGGTGGTACAGAGTTACCACCTGTTAATTTAAAAAGTACTCAAAAGGTATTTATTTAATTAAATTAATTATAGTGAAGCAAAACGTTGATAAATTTATTAATAGTAACATTATTATCTTCATATATTCGTACACAGTACTCGTATTATGGTAATTTTTTTATTACATGCAATTTATTTACGAAGTCATGCCATTTAATTTTCATTCCTTAGTTAAACTTTGATACCCTTTACCAAGTACTATCAGTTAATTCAATGTTAAATAACTATTATTAATATGACCAATGCAACGAAAGTGCCTATCAAGTTGAAATATTTTTCGAAGATTGTAATTTTTTTTCAAGCCTCTAGATCCACAACTAATTTCATATTTAATTTGTTCAGTTTCTGATCCCATATACTTCCAAAATATACATATATACCAAAACTTATAAGCGAATTAAAGAATATTTAAATAATACCTATGTGTGATTACATTAACATAACGCCATTCCCTTCCCAACAAAACACAATAAACATTGCCCTAACATACACGAAAGCGTTCAGCATCTGTTGCTGTAGCTATCACTGTTGCTGAAGCTATCCCTGTAACGTTGCATCGGCCACACTCATCCCCCTTACCTGCTGCGCCGGTTGCTCCAGCTTGGGCTCGTCATCGGCCGGCGTGCGTCCGCCCTTGCCCTGCAACACGCGCGTGCAACCGCCACCGTAACACAAACATAGCGCAACTTATGTTGCGTGTTACAGTTCATGCTAGTGCATGCTAAATGTTGGTTGGAATATATCGTATATGGAAGAAGATTATACTTTAGTTCCATGAAGAAACAAGAAATTCTATATTACAATATTAAAGATTTTCTTTATATTTTTTACATTTCTTAATGTTATAATTTATATTTAAACCGATACAAAGAGATACACACCAACCAACGGATACATGCTTACAAATAAGTGTAATGTTTGGGTCTCTCCTACAAATTAATGTGCTTCTTCAAAACGTGAATCAAATCATTAAATGTACTGTGAAGTGGACTGGGATGTTTCACATTATATGTAAGAATAAATTACCTTTTAATATTCAAATCAGTATTACTAAGATTGAGTATTAGAAAAATATGATTGCGCTGCAAAATACTTATGAGTTCATTACAATAATGATTTCAATGAGTTCATTACAATAATGATTTCAGAAGAAAAGCTGCTTATATCAGTGATTTTACCTAGGCCTTGCTAGAAGCTATCGTATTTTGTAAGCATTAATGTTCAAAATTACGAATTGATAATGCGAATATTCAATGAAATTAACAAAAGTTTATACTTGGAATACTTAATAATTCTAAATTTTTAATGGTTCAATGTCATGTATCAAATAAGCCGTGTAAGCGTGGACGGAACTTAAATCTGTACAATGTAACGATAAAGGAAAATAGTAACAAAGTGATAATAAAAAAGTAATTATCAAAAAGGTCTAAACTAAACGGAAAGGGCTCAACTGTTGAACCGGCCACTCACCAAGGAGGCCAACTGGTATTGCAATAATGTATCCTAATGAAATAGAAAGAAAATTATAATTTATAGTTTATCCATCGAAAATATTAGAAAACAAATGGAGACAAGAAAAACATAACATTAGTGACATTGTGCTGTTTTAGAACGCATTTTATTCGATAATCATTAATTCGTTCTATAAAATGTGTTCTCAAAGTGTGTGTGGTCTGTTAAACAGAATTAATAAACACCAATCAATAACAAATATCCAGTGTTATTGAAATGTATTATAAAATTTTACTAGACTATTTTAATACTTGAAATATTAGTTAGTATCTTACCAAACCCTAAAACTACCTCACAATTTACTGTTGGACTTCAAATTAGCTTCTATCATCAATTTTGATATTGTCTACATACACACTTCACTCACACTCGCAAACACGGACGAACCGAGACGGACGTGACGTTAAGACAAAAAGAACTACCATACAAGATCACAATTAATAAACTTTGAAGAACATTTAACAGCATCTACCTCACAAACAATAGATACTTTTATGCTCCGAATATCATCGAATTTTCAGCAATATCGTACCTATACCCGTAGTGCCATTATCATGTTTGATTTATGCATAATCATCTTTTCAACACTATTTAAAAGGGCAGAATTTAATTATAACATAAAACAGAGAAAGTTACTGTTCTAACATTAAACATATTGATACACCAGATTAAATCATTTTTTTACCATAGATTTTAATAAAGACTCAAATCGGCAATTTGGGGTGGCTATTCTATAGTTATCAGATTGGAAATTGAAACCGTTTTGTATAGCCTTTTAAAATTAAGAAACACTTGAATTTGCTGAAAGTTCGATGCCAATCAACCCTAGATCCACCCTCATCCCTCCTTCATCAAACACAACTCACCCTAGTAACAGCTTGTAGGAAGGCCTGCTGCCCCAGCTGCTGCCTCTGTCGGTTGACCGCCATCTCCATCCGTCTCTTCTCAAGTTCGATGCGTCGCCGTTTCTCTTCGAGCTTCAGTCGAATGTTGTTCAGTTGTGCGGCCATTTGCCCGCCGCTCGTGGTTGACGTCTCGTCTGTCATGTCTTCGCCATCTATAAAATGGCGAAACTCTATGCAAAACGTGGTATAACATTGATGACATAGATGGAATATTCCATCCAATTCCAATTTCACACAGTATCATAATATGGGCGAACCATTGCCACCTTACAGGGGGCCTAATACGAGTTTCTTTTCACTTCTCTGCTTTTCTGCGATTGGCCAAACTTTTCAACCAATCAGTGCGCCGAATGCGATTAACGCGTCGACCGTGTTAACGTTTCAATTGTGAAAAGAAATTCGTACTAGGGTTACTAGGACGATTTGTGCAAAATAATGAAGTCACTTTTACCATCGTATAAGTCGATAAAATATTGTTTTTAATAACTTTGCCCCACACTAGTATTTCTCCTGTGTCGTGGGTGCGTTTACAGACATGAATTCCACATACAAAACACACAGACCCGGAACAACTACCTGCAGATCATACAAATATTTGCTCCATGCGGGAATCGAACCCACGACCCGGAGCACAGCAGTCGACTGCATCAGTCACTGCACCAACTGTGCCGTCAAATTACATTGATAGCTTATCTCTTGTATCGATGTTTACCATGGTTAATAATCGACAACAGTTCAGATCTAGCTTAGTCTCTCAATCCGATCTAAAGAACTAGATCATCAAAAAATATCATCAATAACTAACATTTACATAACACAAAGTAATCTATCCTCAAATCTAAAGTAAAAACAAAGTACCGACGGCAAAACAGATTTGTATGCAGGTAACTAAACGTTACCTAATCCATATGTCATCAGTAGTCATCATAGTTTTTTGCCGTTTACGTTTATCGTTGTTTTTCTGGGGCTCTACACATAAATGCGATCGGTTAAATTATAAATATTGAACATAAACAACACACACACACACTCACACATCATCCTTGCTAAACATGGGCCTCCCAATGACCACTACAATGAACGCTCATAGGCGACATTGCCATAATCACCACGCTCGGATTGACGATCGCAGTATGTAGTTATTAGCACACGGGAGGATGGTGCTCATCCACTTGAAACCAACCCTTACTCGCCCTGGACAATTATTACTGTATACTTTGACATTTTGGTTCTGATTGACATTTTATCTATTTTATTATCATCAAATTGTAATGTAATATATGTTCTATATAAATTAATTATAAAACAATTGTAATTAAATTTAAATAACTTTAATCTAATGCATACAATTCACCTGCCTAATGGCAAAATAGACGGACTTTGAATAATGTATAAGACCTTATAGATCTACTCTATTTTATGTGAATAAATTTTCATTTCATTTCATTTCATTTCATTTTATGACACCCATGGGTGGAGAGGGGTGGTCCATTCTTTGCCGGGAACCACACGGAGTTCTAAAACAAATATTTTGATGTATGCATTATTACTAACTGGGTTGATTTTCTTGTTGCATGAACTGTTGTTGCCACGTGGTAGTGTTGGGCGACGGTGTTGAGAACGTCGTACTTTTCCGCCTCTCCTTCGGCTCATCCTGACTGAACTGCGACTGAACACCTGAACATCAACCGACAGCTATCACTCACTGACAATATGGAATTGGAATTATGTTGTCTGATAATCAGAACCCCTAGTACGAGTTTCTTTTTACAATCGAAAACTCGTACTAGGGTACAGAGCACTAGCTACAACTAACGATACGGGTGTCAGATAATTTGGAATATGGGAATATGTGGTCCTGTTCAACGACATACTGTAAGACCGAACGTCTGTGTTAATACCAAATAAAAAGTGCATTTTATAGTTTCACGTAATACAGTGTGCCGTCAAACTCAAGCGCAATCAAGGCGAACAATCAAAGCGGTTAAATTAATGGCCAGAATTTCAATAATGTGCCGCAAAAGAAAGCGAAGTCTCAAGCTAAGGAATGGGAGAACAAACTTGTTTACACAACGCAAAAATTTCTAAGCGACATATTTCGGATGTGATGAACAAGATTTTCTCCCATGTGTTGCGCGCCACAAACCTGTCTGGTCACCGTTACTTCTAATCTTATTCAGATCGGCGAAACTAGTTTTGATCGCGTCACCATCGGTCGAATCCCGTTCGTTCAGAAAGAACCCGCCATCACCGCCACCCTTACATTGAAACCCGAAGTTTTCTTGTCTTTCCCTCAGCGTGATAGTATCACTGCTCAACTGCCGTCGTATCGGGAAGTATGGCTCGTTCTCTGTGTTCTGCGGTTGCGAGTTCTGCGGTTGTGAGTTCTGCCGCTCGACTTTTTGTCGGTCATCCGACTGTGAACCGTTTTGGCAGTCACCGTGGAAGAATTGTATTGAACCGCGGCTATCCTGTAGTGTCGAGCGGATAGGCGGGTTATACTCGAAGGGACCTGCGTAACAATGTAAATATTGTAATTGTATTATTTATCAACTAAATACTCACACACAATTTTATTTCGACTTCAAGAGGGTTGGCTCTGGATGCTGAAATACAGGTTTGTATCTTGTTTGCCAGGAGATGCTTTAGAATAATATAGCTTAATATCTAGCCTCCTAGTTTTAAGAATTTATTGAAGTTATACTTCCTTGGCGCGTTTGGTGAATAAAAGATTGGGAGGCACGCGCACAAACTGTCACGATAATCCAACAGTATGAAGTTGGCCGTCAACGATAATTGATACAGTATATTTATATTGTTGACTAATATTTTTTTTTTATATTTTTCATTCGTTATGTAAAATTAAAATTACATTCTATAAAAGTAGAATCCATTTTGATTTTATTCACTAATGAAACCTGTATTATCTTTATTTAATATCCAGCTTCGATAATTTTATTCACTAATGAAACCTGTATTATCTTTATTTAATATCCAGCTTCGATAATTTTATAACTTCATTGTAAATAATGCGGCATTAAAAATTGTTACCTCGAATTGTTACCTTTTAACGTATGGGCGTAAGTACACACACCGTCTTTTATTTAGTATTATTTTTTGTTTGCCTATAAAATGAATAAAATCAAATTTCTCGATTAGTGGTACAGGAAAACAAGACCAATGCTAACCTTATGATCAGCACCAACGGTACGGATTTTGTATATGTATACAAATAAACTCTTAACGGAAGTTTCGCTTGACCGCTGGCAACTCACCAGCAGGCGCAGATATCTTCCTAACATTAGTAATCGTGGCGAGCTCCTTCTCGGGGTTCTTGCCCGCGAAGTGCAGCCGATCCTGCGAACCGCCGAAGTTCTCCACGGTGAGCTGGCTGTCGTCGGTGATAGACGAGCGGCGAGAGCGGCGGCCCGCGAACGACGCCTCGCGCGAGCCCGCCCAGTTGGACGGCCGACCTGCCGCCGTCGCGGACGACTCCAACACTGTGCCAGAGTACTAACATTGTGACAACAGTACGGACTATCGGCTTTGCTTGTCGACTTTCATTTGAATGCGGAGAAACTGCCATTTGATGTCTCCAACCCCCTTATAGGGGGATCAGACTTTCAGGAATTTGGTATTTGTATGGCAATCGGTACTTTTTAGTCTGTGAAACAATGATCACCTATCCATGTCATAGCTGCGGCAAGCCTAGCCTTGCAAATTGATTGTTCTCGTAGTAGTTATTTAACCACAAGTATCTCCACTAAATAATAATAATTTGATAGGGCGCGCAATAATTAAAACAGTGACTTATTTAGCTGTCCGACTTGTTGTCGTGTGTTTTATACTAAAAATACATTTCTTCATTATCGTCGTCAAGTCAAGCACATCCATTGCTGGACAAAGGCTTTCCAATAGATTTCCAAAACTCGCGGTTACGTGCCGCTCCAGTCAAACGACTCACAGCTTCCTTTACCAGGTCTAGTTGGAAGTCAACGGTATACACTTCATAGTCTAATCTTTACAACAGACCCTCTTTGACTTTGCCAGTCAGGCTCTGAGTAGATACGAGAGTTAAATATTTGTAAGCGTCGCTGCGCGTTCGCAGTACACTAAGTAAGGGGTGGGCAGTCACCGGCGTCGTCGTTGCGGCGCGCCACGGCAGCCAGCGTGGCCACGTGGCGCGGCCGGTGCACCACGAAGTCGTCGCGCTCGGGCGTAGCACTGCGTGAGCGCCCCACTGCGGAAATTAAAGGTAACTTTCAGTACTCATAGTACGAGTTTCTTTTCACTATCGAGACGTAATAGTTAACTACACGTTTACCACGATCGGCACTGCGATTGGCCCGCTCCAAACTATTCAGCCAATCGGGGTGCCAAACGCAATAAACGTGTAGTTTGCTATTAAGTTTCGATTGTAAAAAGAAACTCGTACTAGGGGTACACTTGTAGAACAGATCGCAGTACGACCGTTACCGTCCTGACACATGCAATTTTTTTTGTTGGTTTGAATTTCTACTATTTCCTACTACTACTACTACTACGAGTACTACTATGTCGGTCCGGAAACTCAACGATGCAAGACCAGTGCTCGTAGTTAGCAGCCTACGTTTATACAACATGGAGTGATACCGCGATAGGCGAACGACACGTGAGTACGAAAACCGTACGGGCCACCGCGGAGGTTGGCGCGGGCTTCGACGGGGTACAATCGCTTATGAACCCATGAACTCAAATAGAAACTTCGGCTCCATTACTGTCCGGTTACGCGGCGGGATAGTGGGTGCAAATCTTTAGTATAATCACGCTAGCCCGTATACGTCCACTGCTGATGGGGCTCCCGATGATCATTACAGTGCGCGGTCGTAGAGAATATTGCCACAATCACCACGATTGGCAGGCGGATTGGTGATCCCAATATGTTGTTATAAACACACAGCAATACAATTCTCATCGTATCAGCCATTTATACGTCCACTGCTGAACAAGGGCCTCCTCCAAAGATTTCCACAATATTGTCGTCATTTTGGGGGGTATTTGCCAATACTCACCACGCTTGGCAGGCGGGTTGGTGAGCGCAGTAAGACTACTGTGCCACAGGAGAGACGCTGCTGCCCATCCCTCTGGTTTAGTCCCTGAGTCGCCTCTTACGACATAGTCGCCTCTTACGACATTAAGATATTATACAATTCTCACATGAACTAAATACCAAGACCCGAACCAACTATCGAGGACTGCTAGTGCGGGGATCGAACCCGCGACACGCAGCGCATAAACCAATCGCTTAGCCACTGCGCCAACCATGCCGTCATTTTTAAAAGAAAAATCTAATACGACATTAAAGAAACATAACTTTTTAAAGAAAAGTCTACGAATATAAAAAAAACATTAACTTAAAAGAACATCTACGTGTAAAACAAAAAATATATTACGTCGGCAACACATAGCTGCACAAGAATGACACGTCACCACTATTTTTCTCGCGTTATTTATGTATTCACAAGTATCGCAAACAATAAAACAACCTAGACACGTGATCATCGTACGCTGCTGTATGTAGCGAGCTTAAACATTTCACTTACCTATTCCATTTGGAGCACACACCACTAATCTACGGTAAAAAGCACCTAGCTAATCAAGTCTTACTATCAAAAGTATTTAATATAATATGCTACAACACAGCACATATTTACAACACGACCAATAAAGTTATAACACGCACGCAAGTAAACAATAAAAGAGCTGTCATTAATAATTCACATTGACTGCGTTGCAATACATAGAAAAAGATGAAAAATAGTTTGTAGTCGCGGGACGCCTGACAGATTTGAAATAAAATTTTATATGAATACGAATAAAGGAAATATATTTCTAAGATCTATTACCAATATGTAATTTAACGGCCGAAATTAATAATCAATCTAATCCGAAATCTTCTGCTTTATGATTTTGAAACTCATCCATTGTTGTGTTAGGATCACATTTAACACAAAAAACAGACATATCCGTAATCCGAGGTTGCCACTCATCCAATATTCTTGGTCAAATTACTTTGTCCAAGATTAGATCAAATTTATTTGATGACTGTGTCATGCAACATCTTTGTGTAAGATGTTTTTTTTTTAGCAAGTAAGTACCATATTCAATTCTAAACGCTTTATATTATTGATGTATTTCTCGGTGCCTTGTATTATAAAGACATGTTGCTTTCAAACCCATTTAGTTTTGATTGAATGAAGATAATGAAATGTCAAAACCTTAGATCAAATAATAACAAAAATAAAAATTTGTTTAAATCATCCATCAGATAAATGTTATCAAATCTTTGACAAATATATTGGATAAATGGCATTCCACCCTTATTAGCACACACACAATTAACGCCAATAATACACCGATACAAACAAGTAAAGTGGCGAGAGTGGAACGCCGATTCGAGGCGGGCAGGCGGAGAGAGCCGACTAGTTACGAAGCTGGCCGAACGACGTTTCATAGGTGCCGTTCTCACACCCACCAACACCATTTATTTCTGCTTTAACTTGTTTTTTACTACGTGACAGGTGCAGACACCCGAGATGATTGCCTAATATCTCGTATTTGAGGGAGGTCATGTCCAACGGGTGAACTACGTTATACCGTGATGATGTAAAACTTGATTGCCTATGTCTACTGTGCTTGTATTAAGTAGTTGGGAGCCGTGAGGACATAACATCATTGACTCCAAAGTGCCTCAAAAAGCTTTAAGATTCCCATGCAAAAGCGCTAGTTTCGAAGCTCACTAAAATGACCAAACCATAAATAAAATATTATATTTTAGTTAGTGTAAAGCGCAAAAATAAATAAATATATATAACTTACATTTACCCTATAACACAAAGACATTCCAATGTAGCACATTTAATTACGACATTTGTATGACTAACACACTCACACACCCACAAACAAACAAAACACATTTCACACTATTATTTTTATGGGGAAGGCGAGTGCACACTAGTTTTTAGATAATTGTTACGAATAATTGTGTAAGATTTGTACAACATTTGTGTATATTTTGTATTCATGATTGACTATTGATCCATTTTCACAATCTACGCCATAAGAATATCAAATTAAAGTTTCATAATGCAATTTTCCAATTATTTCACTTCTCATCGCGTTTTCGAGGGAACATAATAATTATTATTTAATTTAATTATTTTTATTATGTCTAGTCTACTACGTTTTATAAGACACCACGGAAAATCAATATTTATTACAAGTCATGTCTTGACATAAAGAAAACATGTCAGAGAAAAGACACAGAAGCGGGAGCAGTATCGTCAGTTCGGAGTTGTACGAATGTAGTGTGCCCTCTAGAAAGTGCTGCAAACTGAGCGCCTTCCCCAACAGAGAAGCAAGCCGGTGCGGGCGGTACCTGCGAAGGGGGGCAGCGCGGCGTCGCCGGCGCGCAGCTGCGGGATGGGCGCGGGCGGCGGCGCCGGCAGCAGGCGCCGGTGCCGCACGCCGTGCGCGTTGCCGCCGGCCCCCGCTGCGGCACACGCACACGTGAGCACGCGCGCCACGCGAGCCGCGCGCGCCACGCGAGCCCGCGAGCCACGCGAGCCACGCGCGCCACGCGAGCCGCACGAGCCACCCTGTCTTGGCCGCGAGTACGCACACCGAGTCGAACTTATCTTTTCCACCCCACAATATTTTGTAGCACACGACGATAAAACACATTTGTGCTACCTCATGGTAGATTGATAAATAAATTTGTGCGAAATTTGCGCTCGTGATTGATCCCATCATAATGCATTTATGCGAATCCAAGCGATAGGAGGCTCCGAATTGCAAAGCAAGACAGGGTGACAAACATTAAGTATGGAATTTCATTCAGCTAAGCGTTCATTCATTTTGATACTTATCCAAACTTACCTCATACTCACATTGCAACGGTATAAATAAATGAAGAGTATTTTACACGAAATTAAACGGTAAACACATTGAGGTTCAGATAAACACGTTGACAATTTGGTCTTTGTAATATAATTATTGTGCCCGATTGTACCTACAATTTAGTATTGCCAATAAATAAAATCGAAGCATTATTCAACCGTTTCCGGAGGTTTCAATTATTAAATTTATATTAGTAGGCAAAGAATCTTCGATATTATGACCACATACTCCCATTACTAGTTAGCATGCAATACGGAGGATATAATTTGGATGAAAGGGGCCAGGTTGAGTGTGTTGTGACTCACCACTTCCAGGATATTTAACAGATTTGACTGGATGAACTTCTAGCATATTGAAGAGATCGGCGAGCATTGCTACTAAATTTTGTCGCATTGACCTGGAAATAAACAACACCAACATCATAAATATCTTACACAACCTCTTCGTAACACGTTTTCACTTCCCCGGTATTGTCAACAAGGAAATATAAATTACAATGAAAATATTAGATAATCCATTCAACATTAAATTTTTATTTACTGGTGGTAAGTCTCTTATTCCGCCGTCCTGTAACTTGAAGGCCATTAAGCCCAAAAAATAGTCGAGAAACAGCCAAAAAAGTTGGGAAATGGTCATATCTAAAAAAACTATAATACTTAGATTAATGAATTCGTCTTATCTAAACAAACTATAATACTTTGATTATTGACTGTTAGACACATTATTTACATTTATTTAAGGGCTTTCATAGTGTTAATAACTCTGGAAGTATCTATACAAATAAATTAAATTGAAGTGTCTGTTTGTATTGTCAAAATAACAGCTTTTTACTAAATGCATATGAAAGTATATACGGTACCTACAACAAAAAACTATTTTAATTTTTTTGTCTGTCTGTCTGTCTGTCGGTCACGTTGTCTGTCTGTATGTTCCCGCTAATTTCCGAAACGGCTGGACCGATGTCTACGGGACTTTCACTGGCTGATAGCTGATGTCATAAGGAATAACTTAGGCCACTTTTATTTTAGAATAATAATTAGGGACCCGCGCAAAAAAAATTTAACCCATGAAATTCAATATTTTACATACTCTATGTCAACTGTCTATGCCAAAGTTCTCGAAATTATTTATAAATAATCCAACTTCTGTTCAATCAAACAGCGAGTGAAACCGCGGGTCATTATGGTTCTTAAATAGGAAGACAAATAATTTAAAACTATATAACTTTGCATTAAAAAGTCTAAATCTACCTTCTGAGAGTTAACGCCTTTCTAGTTAAACGACGGCAGTATTGCACGAAGCTAGGTAGGTACCACCGCAGTGCCAGATATTCACCGCCAAGCAGTCACGTTTAAGCTTTAGAAATCACTTTGATGTTCTGGTTAGAAGGGCACTGTAGCTGATGAAATTACTGGGCATAAGAGACTAAACAACTAATGTCTCTAGCTAAAGCGCACAGTATGGTGCCACGCAGAACTAATCCTGGGTAGCATCACAATTGTTATGGGCAGATGTGACGCCAAAACTGAAACGCTTTCCATCACAGATTTAATTACAGCAAGCCAATAGCCACAAAAATAACAATGATACCAACCCTCGCATATAAGTGACGTCCTCCGGCATCATATGGAACACATTATGTGGCAGAGCGGTCCGACAGAAGTCGTGGACCAGCATCAGGTTATGCAGGCAGTCTTGTATGGACGCCATGCGACCCACGCGCACGGCTGTCCGGGGGATAGCGTCGGGACAGTAGAAGGAGATCAACGCCGCTAGCGCAGTGCCGTCGCAAATTTCCTGGAGGCTCTTCAGCATCGGTACGTGCGATGATGTGTCCTCCTGAAATTATAGAAGGTAATCGTTAAGACTTGGTCTGCTGTGAATTGTCTTCATCTAAATTTGGCCAAAAAGGTCTTGAGTGGAGACTACACAACGCCACCAACTAGATGGACAAAAGACCTGGTAAAGGATTTTGGGAGTCGCTGGTTGCGGGCGGCATGTAAACGGTCGTTGTAAAAATCAATGGGAGAGGTCTTGTTCAGCAGTGGACGACGTATAATGATGATGACAACTGGCGGTTTCTCGACCTCGAACTTTGCTGTAATATTAGTCTTCATTACCCACATATACCGGCCTTGTATAGCGCGGCACAGGCGGGGTTGTCCAGCACATTATTTCATCCTCCTGTGAAGCGACCATCAAAGCTCCGTACTATTATTAACATACCTTGGGCTTTCCTCATTCAGCTCACCTGTTTCAACAAACCATCGGTTATCAGTACCATCATTGCACACGAACCTCGGCCTTGTTAAGCGCGGCGCAGGCGGCGTTGATCCAGCACAGCACTCCGTCCTCATGCGGCGCACCCGTGTTGATGAGCGGCGGAGCGCCTGCGCCGAACCTCTGCACCGCCGCCGACACACGGTCTGGCGTCACCACCTCGCGAGCGTACAGCACCATCAGTGCCTCTATCACAGCCATGTGAGCACTCTGGAAGTAAAATAAAGGTTTCTATAGCTTAGAAATACTCTCATAGTCAATTGCGCTCGCTGGTCGGCACACGATCGGTGAGGTGAAGCAACGATCGGCGCGGTTAGTCTATGGTAAGTGGGCACGTAAAATCGTTGGTACCGGTTGTTGCCTTTAGATGGCAGTCGTTAAGCCAAATCAGGGTATTTCGTGCGGCTTGAGCAACTCTGACACAAGTTTGGCAACAGAACAAACTTAAAAAAAAGATAATCTATATGCATATTTTTATTAAAGAAAAAAAAAACATTACCAATGTTTGGTGGGTGGGTTATAAGAGTATATGTGCAAGTCAAGCGTTCATTTGTTGATCGATTGTTTTGTGAGAAATGTGTTTTTGTGTACCTAGCATTATGGTTGCTAAACAAACCAAGAAGGCATTTATAATTTAAAGCCATAGCACCTAACTTGAGTCGCCGTATCGAATAACAATATCTATAATTTTCGTTTCGAGTAATCCCCTAACATTTCTTAAACGCAACAACAATCAGAGACATAAATGAGCGGAATACAACATCTACATATTTACCAGTAAACTACTAAGATCAACCACAATCCGCTTTACTGATTAAAACAATAAATTTACATGTAGTAGAACAATAATGTATTATAATCAATGTTATGATCTAACACGAGAGGTCGAGTTAATTTGTATGGGTTTGTTGATAGCTTCAACATATGTTTACATTAAATTTTATTGGTGTGTTAGTATTTGAGCAAGTTTTCCCACCTTGAAAATAATGGATTACATATCGCTGCTTTCACTCACACGGAAAATACACAGATCTATAGAATAACTGTTAGGTACCTGTATCCATACTATGACAATAGGTGACGTAATCTGTTTAATTCCAGATATAAACTGTTTATCATTCTCAACGCTATCAGATTAGCATTCCGTAGAAGGGTGTTTATTTTTGTGATCAATGCTAAAACCACGTGACGACAATTGATAGATTTGATGTTTTGTCCACACTTGCAACCTAAGGCCTAAGGAGCATAAGGGTGTTTTAATTTCAATTTACATCTTAATATTCATACGACAGACCAGAGGGCCAATTCTCGTAATTAATTTACACTATAACTGAAACTTGACCGAACTGAGATTAAATTATGAATTGACCGAAAAAATTGTATTCCGGTATAATCTCGATCTAGTGTCATTTCAATCTCGATTTTGACGTTTATTTAATGACAATTTAGTACATGTTTGAAATGTTAGCAGAATACCGTTTTGACTTCGATCAATTTTAGATCTCATCACAGTGTAAGTTCACGTTTGACGTTGTTTGTTAGTTTAGAATACCATTTGTGACATTTATGACACTGAGGCTAGATCGGAACTATAATTTAAATATTTTTAAATTACGAGAATTGGCCCTCAGATAGACAGCAATCATCATTTTAGGCAATATCGTCCAAACCAAACCTCTGCTTTACAGAAGGAAGGATTTGTGTTGTGTGCTCAATGGGGGGTTTTGCCATAATAGTCACGCTTGGCAGACAGGTTTCCGATCGCAGTTAGGTTATAAATGCACTCGAAGGACGCTACTGCCCATCGTCCGGCTAATCCCATAGTAGCCTTTTACGACACCCACGGGATGAGATGGTATTCTTAGCCAGCCCCACACGTCACGACAGCAATAGCGTTCAGTATTTTTTTTATGACCAAGGTTAATTTAGAGGATTGATTGTTGAACACCAATCAGGGTGTAGGTATTGGCATTTACTATAAGGTCGATTGTAACAGCTGTGCAATATTCTCGCCATATAAAGTAAGAAAAACGAACAAATTCTGTGTACTCAATGGGTAACTCATAATTTTGTTCAAACATGCTAGCTCGCTATCTGTAAACAATTTCATACTATTTGCATTGATAAGATAAAAGTTAAGTCTGATCGTGCAAAACGTAGAAATCTTTAGCCATATTCTTGCAGGTCAGTATTTTTTTTCACAAAATTTCCTGTGACAAATATGAAACTGGAAATTCTAGGTTGCCAGACCTGCAAAACCCCGAGCGCATTTTTTAGATCCGGACGTAAAACCTTATTCCTTTTTCATGAGTCAAGATATTCACAGAAAGTATTGATTGTATCAGGATAACAGCTCTTAAGAAGGGGGAACTTTGGGGTGGGTGGTCATGTGGGTGTGTGTCCGTCTGTGTATATGTGGTTGGGTGTGTGTTAGTGTATGTGGGTGTGTATGCGGCTCACTATGGGCCTTATAGGAAAGCCCAAGGTCAGTGAGCTACGGAGATAGCAATGCTTGGCATTTCTCTACGAAATCGAATCAGAAATGAGGAGATCCGTAGAAGAACTAAAGTTATTGGCGTAGGGAAAATGATTATTAAGCTAAACTGGCAATGGGCAGGGCACATAGCCAGAACTGATGGCCGCTAAGGCAAAACTTTTTCGAGTGGAGAGCACGCACCGGAAAACCCAGCGTGGGACGGCGTCCTACGGGGTGGACAGACGACCTGGTGAAGGTCGCTGGGAGTTGTTGGATGAGAGCGGCACGTGACCGGTCGTCTATTAGGGGAGCCTTTGTACAGCAGTGGCATCTTTTGGCTGATATGTAGACCCGCGACTTCGTTCGTGAGGGAACAAATTTCGACTCTAAAGGAAACTTGATAACGTAATATAACGTATGTCCTATTTTGCTTTTTTACAGAAATAAGATTTGGATTTTAGATTACTTAAAGACCGGAATGAAGGTGCCACTTAGGTTAGGAGGCTGATACTGAAAACGAGCGCTGTTGGTGTTGATTTTATCTCAACGCTACAGTATTATGCTGAGCGCCAGCCATTTTCTGCACACTGGCGGGGCACAATTATTTTAATTTAATCATAGTTTTATATAGTTTGATTAATTAATATAAGTTGCTGTAATATAAACTTGACATCTCTCGCCAACATTCAAGCACTAAGAAGTACTGTATTGTTTATTTTTTGTTTTTAAGTATGGACTGGATCCCAAATCCTTTGGCCAGGTACTGTATTGCGTCCCCCGAGTCGAGAGGGTAGTGGGTGCATTACACCGGGTGCTGCCCAATCTCGGGGGACCGAGCGAGGAAGTTCGCCGTCTCTACGGGGGCGTCGTGCGGTCTGTGGCCCTCTACGGGGCGCCTGTATGGTCATCCCGGCTGTCAGGCGTCCAGCGCTGCAGAAACAAACTTCACAGTCTGCAGCGCAGAGTGGCTATACGGATCGCGCGGGGATACAGGACAGTATCCTACGAGGCGGCAACTCTCCTGGCACGCTTTCCGCCTTTCGACATCCAGGCGGAGATGGATGCGTGGGTCTACGACCAGACACGCTCTCTCCGCCAAAGTCAAGGGGAAGGCGTGCCTTCAGGGGCGTTCGACAGACTGAGGCGGCTGGCTCGACGACGCGCACTCGAGATGTGGCGACATCGCCTACGGTCGCAGTTCGCGACCAAGCGCGTCGTCGAGGCCATCCTGCCGCTCTTCGGAGCCTGGCTCAAAAGGAGCGAGCGCGTTACCTACCGTCTGACGCAGGTGTTCACCGGTCACGGTTGTTTCGGTGCATACCTGCACAGAATAGGACGCGAGGTTACGGCACAGTGCCACCATTGTGGAAGCGACCAGGATACCGCACAGCACACGCTCGAGGAGTGCCCTGCGTGGGCGGCCGAGCGGCGGATCCTGGTTGACCAGATCGGGCAAGATCTCTCTCTGCCGGCAGTAGTGTCGGCTATGTTGGCAGAGCATGATAATTGGAGTGCAGTGGTCTCCTTCTGCGAGAGCGTCATGCTGCAGAAGGAGACTGCAGAGCGGGATCGGGAGAGGGCTGATCCCGCACGGAGAAGGACGAGACGGCGCCGGGGCAACAACCGTACCGGCTCCTAAGTCCAACACGCCTGAGCCCCCTGCCGTCAACTCATGGTGGGGGGCCTCGGGGGTCGCGGGTGCGCAGATTGGGGAGTCTGCGTGCTCACACCGAGCGACCCCCGGGAAGACGGTGGCGCGCACGTGGTCACGTGCCGCCGTGTGCGCAGCACAGCGCAAACCGAGGCTTGGGGGGATCCTTTACAATCCTCCCCGAGAAGTGCCTGAGGGGGCGACCTTTTTACAGTCGCCTTCTCTCCGCTAGAGGGGGTGACCGCTTTACAGTCATCCCCTCCGTGATGTGCCTAAAGGCGTGGCACCAAATGGGCGGCTCTAGTGTGATCTTACGAGGACCTGGAACCTCCCTTCGGTGCCGAAGATGACCGCTCCAGTGGTTTTAGCCGGTAGGAGTCCGGCATACCCCTTCGCCCTTCCCCGGGGTGAAGGAAGTTCCATGTAGAATTTCCACTGGACATCAATAAAAAAAAAAAAAAAAAAAAAAAAGGTACTGTATTGCATTGCATGAATGTTGCAAGGGAAAAACAAAAACATGGTTTATACTTCTTTGGGTGTGCATTATTAAGCGCGTCTCTACAGTGTTCAGAAATAAAATTACTTTCTTTCTTCCTTCCTTCTTTGTATTCAATGACATAATCGACCTCTATGCCAAATTTAATTAGAATTAATTCATCCGTTGAAGCATGAGATTCAAGCAATCAAACAAAAGCTTTTACACTATAATAAAACAATTTTAAACGGAATTTTGTTCGAAACGTCAGAAAAAACAAAAATCAATAATACACGCGATTTAATCCGTTTAAAATTGTTTTATTATAATGTGTAATAATCGCGAAAACCTAAGACATTACTAAAAACTTTTACCTTTATAATAGCAATAAATTGTGATAAGGTGTGGCGATCAGAATATATCCAATGGCCTCTTAACATATGAGGAAGTACCGCTGTATGGAGTAACTAGTTATACTGTGTACAAGGTGTAGATGTAAAGCCCGCAAGAATGCATAAGTAATGACAAGCCACCACTTCGCCAGTCAGTGCTTAGTAATCTGTTTACCTGGCCAGACTAGCTCAGACACACAACATGCGCGTGCGAAGAATGCCAATAAACATTCAACTGATATACTCTGTGTATTCCCTTTCATTACGAGACAAGTATGTTAACCAGTAGCATAACGGTCGTGACCATCATTGTGTGATATCATTTCGGCCGAATGAAGTCCACTGCTGGACACAGGCCTCCCCCAAAGATCACCACAATGACTGATATGGGAGTGTTGTGCTCAATGGGGGGTTTTGCCATAATGGCCACGCTTGGCAGACGGGTTGGCGATCGCAGTACAGTTGTTAATGTACTCGAAGGACGCTGCTGCCCATCCTCCGGCTAATCTCTTAGTCGACTTTTACGACACCCACGGGAGGAGATGGGTTGGTGGTATTCTGAACCGGCACCACACGGCATATTGTGATATAAGACGATGAAATAATTACTATCACTGTCATCCTTTAACTAGATAGCCGTTAAGCCCAAAAAGTAGTTTTCAAGAAACAGCCAATAAAGGTGGGACTTCGTTACATCTAAAAACACTATATTACTTTGATTTATGACTGTTAAACACATTATTTACGTCCATAATTGGTCTTATTTGTTCAGAAAACTATTTTCAAACATTATTTATTTATTTAGCTAATAATTATAGCTTGTTTTTGGCTTTAATTACTTCACTTAAAGGTCGCTAACCTTACCTTAACGGCTTTTATAGTGTTTGTAACTCAAGAACTATTACTTAAATAATTATGGTTATTAGATAGGAAGACAGAGAATTTAAAACTATATCACTGCATTAAAAAGTCAAAATCGACCTTCTGAGGGTTAACGTCTTTCTAACTAAAGGACGGCAGATCAGGACCCTTGACTTGGACTATGCTGATGCCAAGTATCGTCCTCCTATGATCTGTGAGTTGAAGTTGATTTCTAGTTAGCCTATCCATCGTTATCATCATGTTAGCCGAATAAAGTCCACTGCTGGACACAGGCCTCCCCGAAAAATCGCCACAACGCTACGTCTGGGTGTGTGGTGAGCTCGTTACGATTTATGCCATAATCGTAACACTTGACAGGCGGGATGGCGATCGCTGTTGAGTTGTTTAAAGTACTTGAAGGACGCTGCTGCCTATCCTCCGACTCTGTTACCCATCCATTTTGACAATATCTGCCAGCGAATCAGTATAGTGACATAATAGTTAGATAGTCACCGATTCCGTCTTAATGTTAGATTTTATGAAGGGAAAAACTTCTTTCAGTTGTTCATGGCGATTTAAATAAGAAAGATCACTATTAGAACATGGCCTCCCCCATAAACGACAAGTTACATGCCATGTGTCGTCATTTTGGGGGGCATTAGACAGTAATCACCATGCTTGTGAGGTGGGTTGTTGAGTGCAGAATGGTTGCTGTTCCATAGAAGGGACGCTGCTGCCAATCCGTCTGGTTTAGAATCCCTTAGTCGCCTTTTACGACATCCACGGGAGGAGCCATCATGTCCATGGATATCGTTAAGAAATATAGGCCCACTCCATAGTGTTCCTATATTCTTCACATCACACTGAACGTCTCTATTATGACATACAAAAATCGGTTACGGTAATCTATACAAACAGATAAAATTGAAGTATCTGTTTGTAATGTCAAAATAACAGCTTTTTACTAAATGCATATGAAAGTATATATGGAACAAACAACAAAAAAACTATTTTTTTTAAATTAAAAACTTTTTGTCTGTGTTTGTTCCAGCTAATTTCCGAAACGGCTGGACCGATTTTGACGGGACTGTCACTGGCAGATAGCCGATGTTATAAGGAGTAACTTAGGCTACTTTTATTTTAGAAAAATAATTAGGGTACCGCGCAAAAAAATTTAATCCCATGAAATCCAATTCAATATATACATACGCGCGGGTGAAACCGCGGGCATCGGCTAGTACCCCATATTATGTGAACCCATGACAAAATTACATGCTAGATTCGTTTCTCGAAAAGACTGACGTACCATTTTGAGGGGGTTGGTTTGTATGAGCACTGTTTCGGTCAGCTCGCAGTCGGGTGGGTCGGCAACATGCACGCCCTTCCTCGCGAAGGTCTGGAGAATGTTCCAGTGGTTCAGGCTGTGGTAGTTGGGGTCGGAGTACATGTTGGCGAGCGCTAAGCAGTATAGCTCAGCGTTCGCTAGACCGCCAACTATAGGTGGCTTCAGGTGTTCTTGGTCCTGGAAAGGAAAAAGCATGTTATTAGTATCAAATGTAGGGTATATGGTAAGGATATAAAAGATACAACATAGATAATAATAGAACAAATTGAATATTAAACTGGAATGTAAACATAAACATGACACTATCGTTTCAGCCGAATAAAGTCCACTGTTGGACACAAGCCTCCACCCAAGATCACCACAACGACCGTTCGGGGTGTTTTGTGTGCTCATTGGGGGATTTTGCCATAATCGCCACACTTGGCAGGCGGGATGGCGATCGCAGTTGAGGTGTTAATGTACTCGAAGGACGCTGCTGCCAATCCTGCGGTTTATCCCATAGTCGCCTTTTACGACACCCACGGGATGAGATGGGTTGGTGCTATTCGTAGCCGGCACCACATGGACACTAACGGTCCGTTAATTCCGGCGACAGATCGCAGTGCGCAACTACTGCGCTACACACTAACATTTATTGTAGCGCGTTTGCAGTGCTTTATTTTCGTTTCAATTTTTTTCTGACCTGCCTTGTTGTCAGAATTGTTCAAGCCGCCCAAAGGCCTCCGGCTCGCCTACGACCGCATTTAATGACAGCATCCCGATTTAAGGTGCCCTCTGAAGCATTGAGATGGTCACTTCAAATACCAGTATGCGGTCACCATTTCGTCAACTGACGGCGCAGAATGCTGCTTAGCACCCACCGATCGTTTGCCGGTCAGTGAGTGCAACTCAGTATAAGCGCCTTTTTGCAGCGCTGTTATCACACGACAGCTGTAAAGGTTGACTACAATTGTAGCCACAATTACACCACACTAATCTCGGGACACTAGCTACATCTTCAAAGCTATTCCTAAGCGCCGAGTAACGGCGAACCACGACACAGAGATGCTTTATGAAGATCTTTGATTGAAGAATGTAATTTAACATGAGGATGATAATTCAAAACAATCTTTCATAAATGCCAGAAATTTGACGCATTTTCGAGATATTCCAGTAATTTCTGTCGATGTATGCCTCGCTTATGAAGTTATAACTTAGGTAACCGTGAAAACAGTATATCAAAAACGTTCGCAAAGCACAGAATGTTGGGCGTGCCACGATAGAACCTGAATCTAGATCAATGTTAGGTCACGCCCTGTTTTAAAACGGAGCGAACTGCTAAAGTAGTTCTTCAGCATCTCTTGAGACAATAGAGGCTGCTTATGGTATCTTTTAATTAATTGGCGATTGTAGGCGTCCGATTTAAATATTGACTTTGTTTTCTTGATGATGTTTGGTAAGATAGTTAAAGCTCCAGCTTTGATTAAGCAAAATTCGCAGTCGTAAGCACGTCGTGCTTAGATATACATAGCTGGCCCATGAAAAAATCATCATCATATCAGCCAAAGGAAGTCCACTGCTGAACAAAGGCCTCGGGACCTTAGATATCTACATTGTGAAACAAAAAAAAACGAATACAATAGAATTTTGGGGAGGAATTTGCCAGTACTCACCACGGTTAGCGGCGAGTTGGTGAGCGCAGTACGGCTACCACAGAAGGGACGCTGCTGCCAATCTCGTTTGTTGCCTTTTACGACGTCTACAGGAGGATATGGAGTGGTATATTATTAATCCTAAAAGAGCCGGTGAAAAAATTAACAAGCTCTTAAAAGACGTTTCATTCATAAACAATAATATGTTGATTACAAAACGTGAACCACACATGTTTTATTTATTCAAACATCTTCAACAACACGCTTCCATAAAAATACTGTGTTAAATAAATAATTACGTCAACTCAGAATTTAAATGGATTCGCAAATTACAATACATCTTTATCATTCACCTTCAGAGCTGCGTGGTTCAAGTATCTATAAATAAATGTAGTTTAGGGTGTGTTAAACTTACGTCAGAATGGGGTGAACAAGTTAGCCTTGGTGGGACAGGTGTGGTTGGACTAGACACTGCTATTATGCTTTTTTACAGGTTATAAAGTTTAACCGTTATTTAGTTTCTTCCCCAATATCATAATTATTCAAATTCTCAGGTCAGTGACTTTAAACATTTTCATATTTTAATCGATTCATCATTTCGGCCGAATGAAGTCCACTGCTGGACACAGGCGTCCCCCAAAGATCAACGACCGATATGGGTGTGTTGTGTGCTCATTGGAGGGTCTTGCCATAATTGCCACGCTTGGCAGACGGGTTGGCGATCGCAGTTGAGTTGTTAATGTACTCGAAGGACGCTGCTGGTCATCCTCCAGTTAATCCCTTAGTCGACTTTTACGACACCCATGGGATGAAATGGGGCGGTGGCATTCTAAGCCGGCACCACACGGCTTTAGTTGATTACCAACAAAATAATTACATCAGATTTTTTAAGCAGCGTCACAATCCTAGTTTCTGTAACGCTTAGTCCAGTAGATGAGGCAAACGACAAACAAAAAACCGGTTTGATTGCAAAATCGAAATATTACAACATAAAATTACCATCTCATTGACCATGAAGCGCTGAACGACAAACGAAACGTGTGAAATATGGCCGGCCAACACTGGCCTCAATAGCTCTCACTTTTAATCTCGATTTTCGATAATCTCATATCGATTCACACGCATTCAATGCAATTTCATGAAGTGAATGGGTTTTCTTAATGACCACCACGGTCTTGATTTTATGACAGACATTTGAAGGAATGTTTGGCTACCAATATTGTGCAAACTTGCCTAATGGTCAATTGAAAACATATTACGCACTAGACTTATAAAATATCTGTGTAACTCAAAAGTCTTAGCTAAAGAGAAAATTGTATTCCATTGTCGATTGTACCATTACAATGCGGGTGCGTAAATTGGAGAATCTGCGTGCCCACACCGAGCGACCCAAGAGAAGACGGTAGCACGCATGTGGTCACGCGCTGCCGTGGGACGCTTTGATGACCGCTCCAGTGGTTTTAGCCGGTAGGAGTCCGGCATACCCCTTCGCCCTTCCCCGGGGCGAAGGAAGTTCATGAAGAATTTCCACTGGGCACCAATAAAAATAAAGGTGCCACTACAATATAATAGCTCAATGAATCAGCCACTTAAAATTAATATTTTATTTGAATACATTCGATTTTCAACCAAATACTCGGCTACCTAATGTACTTATATTGGATGAGGTAATACATTATTGACATAAAACTAGAATTGGGATCCTTGACCCAGCCTGAAGGGCAACAAAAGGAATGTGAGGTCTCTAGAATTTAGCCACTCGTCTCGTATGTTCCCATATAATAACAAAGCTGATCATTTTATCTACCCGGTTCCAGCTCGCATTTATCTGGGCAGTTCCAGCTTGCATTAGACTTCTCTGCTACTGTTAAGTGACGATGCAGTCGAAGATGACAGAATACAACATATTGCGTCGACTAAAACTGTTCAGGAGGCCTAACACGAATGTTTTGACGTAGTGTGTGAGCGTGTGCGCGACAAACACAATTTGTATCTTACATGGATATGAATAAAGTCTTAAATTTAAATAAATCATATGTGCAATACAAGTATTTTCAATTCAAAATTCACTCACATTAGCGTTACGTTTACGTTACCATACGTCGAAATATTCGTGCTAGACCCATTGGGCTTTAAAAGTATACACAGCCGATCGCAAATCGGAATGACTGCGTAGTTGAACCACAATTAAAGAAGTCAACACGTTATGACAGACTGGTTATTACGACAACTAACACGAAAAGTTAAATATACGGACTTCTAACACAATTTCTTGACAATCCTCTCATGTTGACACATAGCAAATAAATATAATAATTTCGCATATAATCGAACTCAACAGTCTCACTAACAGAAACGTAATCCACGCTATCCATTTTGCCTTATTGCACACAGCGACACGAAATAATTAATAAAACAAAGGATATGAAAAACATAAAATTATAGTCATTGTATTTTGACTTAAGAAATTATGCTGTTGTTGGGCAAATCGTCATTCGTTCAAATTACCGTAAAAACGCACACACTCATCTGTCCGTAAAGGTCCACTGCTGGACATGGGCCTCCAAATGTTCAGTACAATGAGCGATCATAGCTTGGCGAGCGGATTATTGATCATCATTTCAGCCGAATAAAGTCTACTGCTGGACACAAGCCTCCCCCAAAGTCACACAACTACCGGCGTGGGTGTGTAGTGCGCTTATTGGGAGGTTTCATCATAATCGCCACGCTTGCAGTTGAGTTGAAATATACTCGAAGGATGGTGCTGCCCATCCTCCGGCTAATCCCATAGTCGCCTTTTACGACACCCACAGGATGAGATGGGTAGGTGCTATTCGTAGCCGGCCCCACACGGCATTGGTGATCACTATACGTTATTATAATAGCACAGAGGAGGCTGCTGATGCTCATGCTCTTGATATCTTCTCTGAGTAACCTATTGCAATACCCATTGGAGCAGCGCACACGAAAACACATGGAAATCCGTAAACATATTACACTAACAGCGACGTCGAGCCGGGATGATGAGAAAAAAACATCCACTGCGAAGTCAGACCATAATTCCGCACATTTAAACAAACATATATTTGTTTGTCAAAAAAGTTTGCGGTACAAGTTGATATAAGTTGAGAAAAGCGGCAGCTTACGAATAAGTTATAGACGGGCACACAGCTTTCCAGAGTTTAATATGTTTGGAATATTTGTAGCTTGAAAAGCGGGCTGATATATTCACATACACACATACATCAAGCAGTAAACATCCATTTAAAGAAATTTATTACAAAAATAGCCTCTGGAACAGGACAAACATGTCAATTATATGAATATTTGACCTTTCAGTATAAAGTCATAAAACGCTATGACTGTACTAAATATGTTTACGTATGTTATACGTAACAGCTTTGAGCTGGTCCACGTCTATATTTGACAGGCATTGAATAATACCTGTGGTTTATTTGTTTGCTTTTCGAAATTACATAAACGCGTTGTCGTATCAGTAATTTCTCTTTTCTATATTTTTATGTAAACCCCTAAAGACCGTGTCGGTTGGTGCAGTGGCTTATACAGTCGGCTGCTGCGCTCCGGGTCGCGGGTTCAATTCCCGCACGGAACAAATATTCAGGTAGTTGTTCCGGGTCTGGGTGTATGTGGAATTCATGTATGTAAACGCACCCACGACACAGGAGAAATTCTAGAGAGGGACAAAAAAAAAAGAACAAAAATGCCTTATGGCAACAAATCGGCTTCCAAGTTTAGTATCAAAATGTAAACATTAAGATAATAAAACGAAAAATATATTCATTATCATACAACACAGTGGCAAATATCACCGACCAGAATTATTGCTATCACTAACGAATATTGTTCCATAATCCACAATATTTAAGTGTTAAAATCAATAACCAAGAAACAATATAATACTCACGAATTCACGACTACATTAAGTTGGCTTACACTATTTGAATCGAGTGTTCTTAACTAATTAACTTATCTTCAAATCGAATCTTTCACACGGTCGTGAGAAACGCTGGGCATCGTGCCATCTATACCAAAAGAAACTTCATCTCACTTTTGCCTTTGTTATGTCTCATGCTATTATAGTAGTTTCGCTAGAGAATAGTAAACAGAATCTTATAAACGATAGAGACAATGTACAAATTCTGATATAGCTGCGACATCCAAACAACTTTTTTTTTAAGTCAATACTAAAAGAATTAGCGCGGTACGCATATTTTTAGATGAGATAAAATCTCGCGACACCGTTACGAGACGCAGCTATAGTGTGTGCATATATGCATGTACACATAGCAGACCGCGAACGCGTCTAGATAAATAAAAAATAAGTTTTCACTTCTGTCGGCACTCCCGGAGTGCAACCTGTATTTTTTTATACGTCCCTTTGACGCGACTAGCATGACATTCACCTGGTGGTGAGCGCCATGACTGCCTATAACAATTGTAATGCTACTCAGAAATAGTCCTGCTTGGCACCACACTACGCTCGTTACCTCGAGACTAAGTTATTATGCCCGGTAATTTTATTAGCTACAGTGCCCTGTAATACAAACCGGAACAGCCATGTTTAAAGTTTAAATACTACTGCTTGGCTGTAGAATATCTGGCACTGCGGTGGTTCTATAATGATTGTAATCTCCTTTATGAAGATTATTGGCCATTAAGAAAAACATATAATATTTGCATGATTTTAAAATAAGATGTACTTTGGAAAATGACAGAACTCCGGTTTGTAAAACGAAACTAATTTCGCAAAAAGAATAAATTATTATTCCGACGATTGGATGAGACGGTTGTGTATTGAAAAGAGAGAATATAATAATTTTAAAAGTCAGAAGTGTTCATAAAATAATTTATTGAGCATGTCACCAATTCCCGTGTACCTTCACAGTACCTACTAGTCGTATTAAATCCCGCTCTAACCGTTTTCGTTAGGAAACCGGGCGGCTCAAATAGTTAAAGCGGGACTTAATATTAACTGGCGTTTCAGTATTCGGCCGTTACTCTTCCATTAAGAGAACTCTTTTTTTATTGATCCGGTGGAAATACCTCGTGTACTTCCTTTGCCCCGGGAAAGGGCGAAGGGGCATGCCGGACTCTACCGGCTAAAACCACTGGAGTGATCATCGTCGGCACCGAAGGGCGGCTCCAGGAATTCGAATAATGTCCATCTAGAGACACCCGTTGGAGCCACGCCTTTAGGCACATCTCGGAGGGGATGACTGTAAAGCGGTCATCCCCTCTAGCGGAGGGAAGGCGACTGTAAAGAGGTCACCCCCCCATGCATCTCTCGAGGGGATTGTAAAAGATTCCCCCGAGGCCTCACTATGCGCTGTGCTGCGCACATAGCGGTACGTGCCCACATGCACACCGCTGTCTGCCCAGGGGTCACTCGGTATGAGCACGCAGATTTCCTAAGCGCGCTCGCGACCCCCAATCCATTAAGAGACCTATCACCAGCAGACGCGGGACTCTAAAATACGACATTCAATCAATTTTCGTCATAACTTGATGATAATTTTGCACAACCTTCACGAGAAACGGGCGACCAGCTATATGTACGGCGCTGCAATTCTTTTTCTCGGACAGCGTATCTGATTGTACGATCAATTCGCGAGACTACAGTCCAAAGGTTGAGGTACAATCACTCGATTGTATAAGATCGTGGACACGAGTAGGACTATAAGATTGGTTTATGTAAATCTTCTACAAGAAAGCACATTCAAGTGAATTTATCACGATTTTTACTTTTGAGCTAAGTAGAATTTAAAGAACTTTAAAAAATTTGGGGTACAGCTACTGAACTATTTACTAACTAGCTTTTACCCGCGGCTTCGCTCGCATTGAAGCCATTAAATAAGTATCAGAGATCATTACAAGAAAAACAATTTATTTATATCTAGATAAAAAAAAAAATTAAAAGTATCCTATGTTACTTCTAATTCCTCCAAGAATATGTGTACAAAGTTTCATGATGATCGGTTAAGTAGTTTTTGCGTGAAAGCGTAACAAACAAACTTACATTCACATTTATAATATTAGTTTGATACTTTTATGCAGATTGATGGTAAACAAGGCGGACTTATTCCCATGTGGCATTCTTTACCAGACAACCTTTGGGTTAAAAAAGTAATTCTCGATGTACATATTTCGATGTTAAGAGGTACAAAAAACAATAATTATAAGAAAAACATACAAACAAATCTACATACTATAGGTAGAGTAAAATACATCATCATTTCGGCCGAATCAAGTCCACTGCTGGACACAAGCCTCCCCCAAAGATCACCACAACCACCGATATGATGTGTTGAGGGCTCATTGGGGGGTTTTGCCATAATCGCCACGCTTGGCAGGCGGGTTGGCGATCGCAGTTGAGTTGTTAATGTACTCGAAGGACGCTGCTGCCCATCCTCCGGCTAATCCCTTAGTCGACTTTTACGACACCCATGGGAGGAGATGGGGTGGTGGTATTCTGAGCCGGCACCACACGGTAAACAAATATACATAGGGTAAAATACATACATTTATAATATTGCATGTAAATTGCGATGATGATGATGATGATAACTAGATTAGGATTGCAGCAATTTAAAGTAGCAGTAACGAGGTTTGCGTTTGAACGAATTTTTTTTTTTTTTTTTTTTTTTTTTTGTCGGGCTTCTCGCATACATTTCTGGGAAATGTGGTTGCTTAACCGGTCATTTGCTGGCGAAGCCAAAAGAGGCCTCCAGCCAGGGAACGAAAATTTACTTTGAAGTTGTTTTATATCAAGGGGAAGAAGAGGGAAGGAAGCACGTTCCATAGTTTCATTGTTGAGACAGCGAAGGAATCTATACTGTCTTTATAGTCTGTTTGTCATGTCAAAATAACAGCTTTTTACTAAATGCATATGGAAGTATATACGGTACATATAACAATTATTTTCTTTTTTTTGTCTGTCTGTCTGTCTGTTTGTTCCGTGTAATCTCCGAAACGGCTGGACCGATTTTCACTGGCAGATAGTTGATGTTATAAGGAATAACTTAGGCAACTTTTATTTTAGAAAAATAATTAGGCTTCCGCGCAGAAGAACTATGTCAAGTGTCTATGTCGAAGTACTCTAAATGTCTTTTAAATTAAACGCGGGTGAAACCGCGGGTCCCAGCTAGTTATAAATAAAACCTGCACAGTGAGAAGGAATCTGAAGAATCATATTCTAGCCAGCACGCAGGTCATGGCTGTGAGAACTATCCGTATGTCACTGCCTTTCATACAAAATGCCTTGTGTAACGCCCGGCAAAATTAAACCCGCGAGATAGTAATTGGCGGCAGGGATGGGGCAGTGACTAAGCAACTTTCTACGCTACGTGTCGCGGGTTTGATCCACGCTAGGAACGAATATTTGTATGTTTCGGGTCGGTTTGGTTCTGCATGTAAAGAAAGAATGTCTTTTTTTATTTTTTTTTATTGGACAGCAACAACAATACTTATGATAGTTATACCTATTACATATAAAGTTCAAATAAAAATTAAAATAATCACGTAGGTACATGTGAGATTTGTCTGTAAACTGTACCCTAGAAATCCTGGTGTAAGAAATCGTATCATCATCATAGCGGCCATTTATACGTCCACTGCTGAACAAAGGCCTCCCCCATATAATTTCACAACTGTGTCATCATTTTGGGGGGTATTTGCCAATACTCACCACGCTTGACAGGCGGGTTGGCGAGCGCAGGAATTGCTGCTGTTCCACAGAAGGGACGCTGCTGCCCATCTCATCATCATCATCATTTCGGCCGAATGAAGTCCACTGCTGGACACAGGCCTCCCCCAAAGATGTCCACAACGACCGATATGGATGTGTTGTGGGCTCATTGGGGGATTGTGCCATAATCGCCACGGTTGGCAGACGGGATGGCGATCGCAGTTGAGTTCTTAATGTACTCGAAGGACGCTGCTGCCCATCCTCCGGCTAATCCCTTAGTAGACTTTTCAGACGACACCTACGGGAGGAGATGGGGTGGTAGTATTCTGAGCTGGCACCACACGGCAATCTCCAATGCCCATCTCTCTGGTTTAAATTCCCTTAGTCGCCTTTTACGACATCCACGGGAGGAGATGGAGTGGTGCTATATTCTTAATTCGGACACCACACAGAAAGTACCAGCAAGCACCTTTATTAATACTTACCTTCAACGAGCAGTACAATTAACAGCATCTGAATGAACGCATGGCACATACTCATAAAACCGTTATTAGCAATTCCGAAGAGATTCTAACCTGACGTGCACATGATTAAGCGTCGAGAACAGCACGACAAAAAGACGCAAAAAGATGACCACAAGTCGCACGACAGCGTCTGGCCGCGGGTCAAGGAGAAAGGCGCAAACAGCGACCAAATAAGACTATTTAATCTGCAATTCTCATATTTTCTTCAATTCACTCATATTTAGACTGGAATGTTGACGTGGGCTGTGGCTGGAGCCAATTGCCTCTCGTTCTGGTAATAACTACAACTTGAAATGGCTCTTAACGGAACATAAACGTCAACTAAACGATATATGTCGTGTTAATTATGGTATAGAATAAAGGTCTCCTAGTCAGTCTACCTATAGATAAGTACGTATTATTGTAGTAATGTCTTAGATTTTCGCGATTATTACACATTATAATAAAACACTTTTAAAGTATTCGAAACGTCAGGAAAATCAAAAATCAAAATATACGCGATAGAATCCGTTTAAAAGTGTTTTATTATAATATGTATTATTGATTCATTAATTCACTGACCTGGAACTGGAGACGACTGCGAATGCTTAGATTGAATTAATTGACTGAATCGCAGACTTCTAACTTTAGGTTATTTTCAACTTCCTATTTTGGTACTGTACTGACATTATGGTATCATTACATAGATTACACCTAAGAACATGAATCACGAAGTCTTTGTAGCTGCAATACGGCCAGCAGCTTGCTACTTAGGAGGATGAATCAAACTCCACCGCACGGTTATGACGCTGAATCATTCATTCATAGAAAACTTAACTTACCAGCTATTGAGAATAAAAACGTGTGAACATTTATATGGACATGTTGGTCAACTTGTCTCTCGCCACTTTTAGGTACAGTATTGGTAATACGTCGTAAATAAACATGATTACATAATATTTACTATTGGCATTTAGCTAGAGCTTAGCTAAGAGTTCCAGATGAGTGATGAATTGATCTTAGGTACCTATTTAATGGGGTGCTAGGTCAGGAAACCTCCACGTGCGCTCGATGGCTGCTGGTCCCTCCTGATACGTCCGGGGGGAAGAGCAGTCGTCGGGCCGGTGCACCCTGGGCACCGGGCAATAACTACTCCACTTTTTGGAGGACCTTATTGCCCGGTGGCTAATATTCTGACGGGTTGAGGCCCAGTTTGGGCTGTAGGTAGGCCGTAGAGTGTTCTCCGTTTTCGGAGGAGCACGGGAGGGCTAGCGGCGGGCTCGGTGTGCACTTACCCTGCCCCGAGCAGGTAGTGGGAGGACTCTCCTTCCCTGCCACCGTCGATATCGTAACCTCGGTTGGAGTGTCGTGGTCACGTCTCGCGGCTTCAACCGGGACCGAGGATCTTGGCTTAACCGCCCGGATCGCGAGGAAGAAGGCCTCTATAAAAATTCCCCGAACCCAAGCTAGCGTGCGGCGAGGGGTGCATGGCTGATGGGAAGTTCAGTCGCGAGCACGCCATCCCCAGGACCGGCGGCACCTGATAATGGGATACGCTTGCCCGGGTACAGGGGGCACTGCCCGGGTCGACCTTTCATTTCCCCCATACTCGTGGGACTAACTATGAAAAAAACTTTAAAAACTAAGAAGGTAGAGAAAGAGAAGGTGGGAGTAATTGCGGGTTCGCTGTCGGAGTCTGACAGCGTCCAGATGGACGTGGGGTCAGATGTTGACTCCGTGTCTGGTTCGGGTGCCAGGACACGAAATGCGCGTGAGTTGCGCGCCAATTCGCGGGCGCAGCGTTTGGTCGCATCGCTGTCGCGTCCGGGCACGCCGCTACCGTCGGGTGGGGTGAGCGACTCCGAGGACTCCTTGGACCCTCGGGGTTCGTTCGCCTCACTCAACACAGTGATGGCGGGTGAGGGTCGCAAGCGGGCCCTCCCTAAGGCGTCAAAGGGGTCATCCCCCGATGCCAAGCGGTCGGTCCGTAAGGACGAAAACGTTGAGAGGCTGGAGAGGGAGAATGCGGAATTGCGCTCCCAGATCGCCAGCCTCTCAGCGCAGATAGATAAATTAACAACGGAGGTTGGTCTCCTCCGCCGTCAGAAGGACGCGCCGGGGAGTCAGAGTAACGGCGATGCTCCGGCATTCATGCCGCCGGATGCGGTGGCGGAGCTTCGGCGCTCAATCGCCCTTGAAGTCGGGGGCATAGTGAGCGCCAGGTTTGCCGCCTTGGAAGGGCGACTCCTGCCGGAGCAGCGTCTTCGTCCGCCATTGGCGGCTGATTCACGGCGGCTACAGTCAGAGACTGCCACAAATGCAGTTACGTATGTGGCCGCCGCCAAGGGGCCGTCTGGCGCGACGACGGGTATGACCGCAACCCAAGCACCGTCTGACGCATCGGCAAGAGCTCCGAATTCTTCCCCTGCGACTCAGACGCAGGGCAAGAAGAAGAAGAAAGGGCGCAATGCGAAGAAGGTAGACGGAGTGGCCGACCTGCCAGCGGTGCCTACTGCTGAACTACAGGCCACAGTGGAGACCACTGAGTTGTGGTCCACCTTGGCTGCAAGGAAGGGGAAGAAGTCTCAATCCCCGCAGGCCCTGGAAGCTTCTGCTGCGCAGGCTGCGCAATCTGCCACCACCCAGGGAGGGAAAGGAGGAAGGGGGAAGAAAGGAAACAAAAGGAGGAAGGTCAACCTCCCCAAGGTTCCCGCAACGGCCGCCATTACGGTCGCCGTGCCGGAGGGCTCACCCGAAAGCAGGTTGGGTGAGGTTATGGCTGAGGCTAGGCGGAGAATTAAGCTCGCCGACCTCGGCATAGGCCCCGACATGGTGACCATGAAGAGGGCGGCCAGCGGCGGTATGGTGCTGTCCGTCGCTGGCGCAGACTGCGGCGCTAAGGCTGACAGTCTGGCGAACCGTTTGCGGGAGGAGCTCTCCCCCGTCTTTGCCGTGCGCATCACGCGGCCGATAAGGACGGCAGAGTTGAGGGTGCGTGACCTAGACGACGCCGTCACGCCGGAAGAGGTGGCTAAAGCCATCGCCACGGCGGGCGGCTGTCAGCCCGAGGAAGTAAGGGTGGGCAATATTCGACGCTCACCCGTGTCCTTGGGTACTGTCTGGTTGCGCTGCCCACTGGAGGCGGCCAGAAAGCTGGCGTCCGCCTCGCGTGTCTGCGTGGGGTGGGTGTCAGCCAGGGTCGAGGCATTGGCAGCACGACCTTTACAGTGTTACCGATGCCTTGAACTCGGGCACGTGCGCCTCCGCTGCGCCACCCATGGGGGGGTTGACCGAAGCGACCTCTGCTTCGCTTGTGGCAGCCAGGGCCACAAGGCGAGGCAGTGTACGGTGCAGTCGCAGAATTGTCCGCTGTGCGCAGACTTCGGGCTGCCTGCAGGGCATAGGCTGGGCAGCAAGTCATGCGCTGCCCAAAAAGGTAAGAGGGGGAAGCGAGCTCCCTCTGCCTCTGCCAGTAGGCAGGAGACGACTGCGCCGGCACCATTGGTCGCAGGCCCACCGGAGGCGATGGAAGTCGCACATTCCCAGCCCTAAGAGTCCTTCAGGGCAACCTGAACCACTGCCGCAACGCGCAGAATCTACTGCTGCAGACTGTTGCGGAGTGGTCGGTTGCCTTGGCAGTGGTGGCGGAGCCCTACACCATCCACGATCATCCTCGCTGGTTCGTGGGTGCCGGGGACTCCGTCGCCATCTACTGGGCTGCAGTGGAAGGTGGGCCACCTTGCTCCCTGTTATACAGGGGGCAAGGCTTTGTTGCCGTTGAGTGGGGACCTCTGGCAGTAGTGGGCTGCTACATCTCCCCCAACGTGTCTCTCGCCGACTTCGAGGGATACTTGGATGGGGTGGCTCGCGGCATTCGCTGTAAATGCTCACCCCGTCCAGTGCTCGTTCTGGGGGACTTCAACGCTCATTCTAGAGCTTGGGGCAACCGTCGGGACTGGCCAAGGGGGAGGATAATACAAGACTGGGCGGCATCGCTTGACCTCCGATTGATGAATCGGGGGTCCGTTAGCACCTGCGTTCGCTGGCAGGGGGAGTCGGTCGTGGACCTTACATGGGCGGCTCCTTCTGCGGCCAGCTTGGTGTCGGGCTGGCGGGTGGCGGAGGAGGTGGTCACGCTGTCCGACCACCGCCACATAGTTTTTGACGTGGCCCTCTGTCCGTCTGGCCCGAGCCGTCCAGGTCCTAGCCCACAGTCGCGGCGTTGGGCCCTCACACAGCTCGATCGAGAGATGCTTATTGCAGCTGCCAATGTCGCGGCGTGGTCAGAGGTCGATCAAGGGATCTTGCCCGATCCAGAAGAAGAAGCAGCCTGGTTCCGGGAGACGATGACGTCGATATGCGATGCATCAATGCCCCGGGCCAGGCGCTCCCGGCGTACGGCGGTGTACTGGTGGTCGGAGGAGATCGCGCATTTGCGTGCGGTCTGCCTGGCTTCCCGCCGCCGGTATCAACGAAGCCGACGCCGGCGTAGTGCTACAGATGGAGAGACTGCAGAGGCCTATCTGGCCTACCGGGCGGCCACGAAGTCGCTACATAGCGCAATTCGCGAAGCGAAGGCTCGGTCCTGGAGCGAACTCCTGGAGGGACTGGACAGGAATCCGTGGGGGAGACCCTACCGAATGGTCGTGGGTAAATTGCGCCCGTGGGTCCCCCCGGTGACCGAAACCATGGCCCCGGATTTGCTGGAGAGAGTACTTTCAACGCTCTTTCCGGCGGTCTGGGACCATCCTAGTCCCTCTCCAACCCCGATTGCCTCGGAATGGGCCGAGGAGTTGGGGGTTTCAGAAGGGGAGTTGGACCGAGCCATTGGCCGCCTGAAGAGTCGCAACACTGCACCGGGTCCGGACGGCATTCCGGGCCGCGCGTGGGTGTATGCACTGCAGTCTCTTGGGGACCGCTTGAGGCGGCTGTTCACCAGTTGCCTCCGTCGTAGTGTGTTCCCGTCCAGCTGGAAGGAAGCCGGATTGGTTCTCTTGAAGAAGGAAGGAAGGACCGCAGAGTCTCCCTCTGCATACCGTCCCATTTGCCTGCTCGACGAGGCTTCGAAGCTATTCGAAAGAATAATTACCCGAAGACTCGTTGAGCACCTGTCGCGAGTTGGCCCCGACCTGGCCGAAAGTCAGTATGGCTTCCGGCAGCGGCGGTCCACCATCGACGCGATTCTTCGCGTCCGCTCGCTGTCGGAACAGGCGGTGTCCCAGCGGGGTGGGGTGGCGTTGGCGGTCAGTTTAGACATCGTCAACGCCTTCAACTCCATCCCGTGGGATGCGATTAGGGGGGCACTAGTCCATCATCGGTGTCCCCCCTACCTGCAGGGCATCATAGGGGCCTATCTGCGCGATAGGCACATTCGCTATGTGGGCAGGGACGGTAGCGTAAAGCGGAGGGAGATTACGTGCGGGGTTCCGCAGGGGTCGGTTCTCGGCCCCTTTTTATGGAACCTCGCCTACGACGCGGTCCTGCGTGTCGCTCTCCCCACCGGCGTCAGCTTGGTTTGTTACGCTGACGACACTCTTGTGTTGGCTGGCGGGGAGACCTTCGAGGGAACCATCCGGCTTGCCGAGCAAGCGGTGGCAATTGTCGTAGCCAAAATCCACGCTCTGGGTCTGCAGATAGCGCCTCACAAAACCGAGGCGCTATGGTTCCATAAACTGCCGCGGAGCAGAGAACCACCCAGTTCGTGGATAAGCGTTGGTGACGCGCAAATCAGGGTGGGCCAGTACATGAAGTACCTGGGGCTCACCCTGGACAGTCGTTGGGGCTTCGAAGAGCACTTCGCACGCCTCGTCCCCCGAGTCGAGAGGGTAGTGGGTGCATTACACCGGGTGCTGCCCAATCTCGGGGGACCGAGCGAGGAAGTTCGCCGTCTCTACGGGGGCGTCGTGCGGTCCGTGGCCCTCTACGGGGCACCTGTATGGTCATCCCGGTTCTCAGGTGTCCAGCGCTGTAGAGCCAAACTTCACGGTCTGCAGCGCAGAGTGGCTATACGGATCGCACGGGGATACAGGACGGTGTCCTACGAGGCGGCAACTCTCCTGGCACGCTTTCCGCCTTTCGACATCATGGCGGAGACGGATGCGTGGGTCTATGATCAAACACGCTCCCTCCGCCAGTGTGGCGAAAGCGTGCCGCCAGTGGCGTTCGACAGGCTAAGGCGGCTGGCTCAACGGCGCACACTCGAGACGTGGCGAAATCGCCTTCGGCTGCAGTTCGCGAACAAACGCGTCGTTGAGGCCATCCTGCCGCTCTTCGGAGCCTGGCTCAGAAGGAGCGAGCGCGTCACCTACCGTCTGTCGCAGGTGTTCACCGGTCACGGTTGTTTCGGTGCGTACCTGCACAGAATTGGACGCGAGGTTACGGCACAGTGCCACCATTGTGAAAGCGACCAGGATACCGCACAGCACACGCTCGAGGAGTGCCCTGCGTGGGCGGCCGAGCGGCGGGTCCTGGTCGATCGGATCGGGCAAGATCTCTCTCTGCCGGCAGTAGTGTCGGCTATGTTGGCAGAGCATGAAAATTGGAGTGCAGTGGTCTCCTTCTGCGAGAGCGTCATGCTCCAGAAGGAGACTGCAGAACGGGATCGGGAGAGAGCTGATCCCGCACGGAGAAGGACGAGACGGCGCCGGGGCAACAACCGTCCCGGCTCCCAAGTCCAACACGCCTGAGCCCCCTGCCGTCACTTCATGGTGGGGGGCCTTGGGGGTCGCGGGCGCGCAGATTGGGGAATCTGCGTGCTCACACCGAGCGACCCCCGGGAAGACGGTGGCGCGCACGTGGTCACGTGCCGCCGTGTGCGCAGCACAGCGCAATGCGAGGCTTGGGGGGATCGTTTACAATCCTCCCCGAGAAGTGCCTGGGGGGGCGACCTTTTTACAGTCGCCTTCCCTCCGCTAGAGGGGGTGACCGCTTTACAGTCATCCCTTCCGAGATGTGCCTAAAGGCGTGGCACCAATGGGCGGCTCTAGTGTGATCTTACGAGGACCTGGAGCCCCCCCTTCGGTGCCGAAGATGACCGCTCCAGTGGTTTTAGCCGGTAGGAGTCCGGCATGCCCCTTCGCCCTTCCCCGGGGTGAAGGAAGTTCCATGTAGAATTTCCACTGGACATCAATAAAAAAAAAAAAAAAAAAGGTACCTATTTAATAACTATGCTCACATATTACAACCTAGAACATTACCTTGCGTCAAACGTTTACTTCGTTTTGAAGTTGCTACTGTCTGCGTAAGCGCACCACTCGCTCTCCGCGTTCCCGCGAACGCGTGTTATTTTGTCATTGCGACGCTACTCGAAGCAACTTTTAAAAGTTTGGCGCAAGGTATACCCATCTCGTTTATGAAAATATATGAAGTATATAATATAATAGAGCTGTACCTGCTCGGTACCTTGCTGTATTTTTAAACGCCTCGGAAATGAAATAAACTTTGACAAATATCAAATTAAAATTTAATCCACAAATGATTTAGACCAACTGAAACGGACGAATTAAATAAATATTCAATCAAAAGCTTGTCCGCTGTTATTCGTTAATGCCACAGAAATAGGTAATAAGGAGGAGAAGTGGTACGTGGGGGGGGGGGGGCACCGCGACTTGTACAATTCGGGCATGTCGGAAAAAATGGTCGTTTTATAACATCAGTTGAGAACTTGAGATTCGATCCCGAAGTGGAAGTCTGTTAAGGTATCGTGTTGTTCGGGAATAACATGCAAAATCCGAAGCTAAAATAATAACTTTATCAAGGAAGTAATCATATCATCATTTCGGCCGATTGAAGTCCACTGCTGGACACAGGCCTCCCCCAAAGATCACCACAACCACCGATATGGATGTGTTGTGAGCACATTGGGGGGGTTTTGCCATAATCGCCACGCTTGGCAGGCGAGTTGGCGATCGCAGTTGAGTTGTTAATGTACTCGAAGGACGCTGCTGCCCATCCTCCGGCTAATCCCTTAGTCGACTTTTACGACACCCATGGGACGAAATGGGGTGGTGGCATTCTGAGCCGGCACATCATATACCATATGTAAGTCTAAAAAAAAAATACGGGTTGCACTCCCGGGTGCCGACAGAAGTGAAATCTTATTTTGGCGCGCTAGACATTTTTTAGATGGATACTAGGGTTATTGGGTTATCAATTACATTTTGTTTATGAATTGTATTTTATTAATTATTACAAACTTTAAAATAAATTTAATATTCTTTTATGAATCATCGTTAAATGTCTTTTTATTTATTTATCTAGACGCGTTCGCGGTCTGCTATATGTACATGCATATATGCACACACTATAGCTGCGTCTCGTAACAGTGTCGCGAGTCCAGAGATTTTACCTCATCTAAAAATATGCGTACCGCGCTAAAAGAAGTTTTCACTTAATAAAAAATGTTGTCTTTATTATGTCACATTTGGATTGATAGAGCAGAACGACATTATTATTTTTGTACAAAATACAATGCTTCTTATCTACCACTTTCAACCAGCAAGCGGTGAATAAAAAACGCAGTAAATATAACAGCCAATGGTACTGCCAGTAAACTTACGCGTTGCCGTGGTACTGGTGGTCTGTACGCTCGGCATAGTTTTAGTAGCCAATTATAATGTTGTGTTTATTCAGTTCATTGGATGAGAACTTATCTGTGTGCATTAATAGCTAATGATAATGTTGTGCTTATTCAGTTTATTGGATGACGACTTGTAATTGTGTACATTATTGTGTTTTTATGAAGAATGGTAGGGGAAAACTGGATCTCTAGGCTCGCATACATTTGGAACTACGTGGCACATCTCCTTTCTTCCAATATCTTTGGTTAGTGCCTATACTAGATACCTAAAGACAATACGCATTTTTTTTAATCATAGAATATGCAACAAATCTTTTCTTTTTGTGTCTTGAGGGCTAGGATACCCCACGATAATTGATTTAATCAGAAAATAGCACAGGCCAGGGCCTTTTTTAACCGTAAAAACTCGATACGAAAGCATGTGCAAAATGCCGAAACTAAAATGATACACAACTGTTTCGAAAGTATGTGTCGTAAATAATACACATGGCGCTGAGGGTGTTGTCAAATCGCTAACGATGAAAGTGGTAAAAGTAAAATGAATTACTTAGAAAAAACACTAAGTTTCTTCTCATCATCATCATTTCGGCCGAATGAAGTCCACTGCTGGACACAGGCCTCCCCCTAAGATCACCACAACCACCGATATGGATGTGTTGTGGGCTCATTGGGGGGTTTTGCCATAATCACCACGCTTGGCAGGCGGGTTGGCGATCGCAGTTGAGTTGTTAATGTACTCGAAGGACGCTGCTGCCCACCCTCCGGCTAATCGCTTAGTCGACTTTTACGACACCCATGGGAGGAGATGGGGTGGTGGCATTCTGAGCCGGCACCACACGGCAAAAGTTTCTTCTAAAATTTCGTAATTCTCATAAGTTTCAATACAAAAAACTTATTCGTTCTGGTGTGGCGAACTTCCTTAGAAAACACTGAAGCGTGGAAACCTGGACATAAAACCCTAGTCTACAGATTTACAGTCACATTGAGGTCGTCGACTCGAAAACAATAACTATTGAAAGACAAATTTTGTATTCACACTGTGTCGTCAAGATGGAAATGAAATACAAACCAAAATATAGTATTAATAAAAGTACTTTTAGTTTAGCATTAACTCTTCCTATACTGTGGCTTCCCTGGAACCTTTTTAACTACATATGGGTGTTTATTAACAAATCTTAGGTAATTATGATAAAATTGGAAATGATCTGAGATATCATAACTAAACTAATTGCTATATGTAGATTTATTGTATTTTTTGACACGCTCAAACATTAAGCTTTTAGTTAATTATTTGATAACAACTTGTCCGTTCTTTTATAATATAATTGATTCTGAAGAAACAAAAGTATTAAAAGGCGATCTATGAAGCCGCCAAAGCCAGAAACTTAGGGATAATGGTGTTAATAATAATACGTAATAATAAGAAACCCACTGCAAGACCAATTCAGCTCGACGATCCAAGCCGCTCACACCGATGTTACTTGTCACCTGAAGTAATGGCTTTTAGGCAACCCATCTCTGCCACAGAATTTCTATAGAAAACGCTGACGTTTTCAATCTTAAGACACATTGCAATAAATCTGATCGTGGCAGCTTCATACAAAAGTCCTACATCACCCGGAGACAATCCGTGATTGTGTTAGCATGGAGCATCCCCGGTTGATGTCCCACAAAATGTATAATTAAAATGATCTAGTTTCCATGTGTTTAAATATCCCCGCGTAGTACGTCAAAAGCCAGAGATTCTCCTTACTAATGAGGAATTGTGAAATGAGGGATTTTGCCGTGAAAGGGAGAAAGTAATGCAAAATAAATCGGAAAAATGATCCTCCACGTATAATAAAACCAGCTGAGTCACCAGTCAGTCACCAGTCAGAAAAGAACAAAAGAGAACCAGTTTCCCAAAGGCGGAAACGACGTAGACTATTTTTAAAGCGACGCGACAATGTTAACTTTTTCCGCTATAGGAACAGATGCACGTTCCAATTTCAACCGTACGCCCGACTATCTGGATTTTTTCCCGCTAGAAAATTGCTTTCCAAAAGCATAAATATGTTGGTACAACAGTCAGACGAATGTGCGCTCATTAAGGATTATTTTCGACGTGGAAATCAGTTTGAGAACTTTGAGACGATTTAGATGAGCCAGAACACCGCGACATACCATTTCAAAGGGACATTACATTAATTTATACGGAATGGAATCCTTTCCTGGAGTACAAAATACAAAACAAGGAAATAAAAACTAGGCAGCGATTGGTTAATCCGTGTAAAAGTGGATAGCGATTTTATTGCCTCGTCCGTTTACGTCTTAAGGAAATAACACTCTATTGTTATAGTCATCTTTATAGGTCGACACTAAACGTGGGCTTCGTAAAATAATTGGTCACCTCTATTTTACCAGTATCTAAATGTTGACCTTTAAAACAAAGCAATATCATCCAACTAACCTTTGTTTAACTGAAATGTGTCTGAACTCAAAAGGAACATCCAAAAGCCGTATTCTTTGTCAAAATACGAACCACCCACGCATCAATGAATAGTTATCTAACAGATATTAAGCAAACAATAGTTAATTCAGATGATAAAATTAAATTATTGATATTACACATTACTCAAATGAAGCATGACCCCGACGACCATATAGAGATCGTTATCTATAACAATGTTTCCTTTATTTACGCGGACTTCCTTTTATAGACAATTTAGCCAATGGAATAACTTTGGACATAGATAAGGCAACTTACCAATATCGTTACTTATTTCTTGTAATACTTTTAACTGATCTAGTTTCCACTACTTTATAAATAAAATCTACACGAGAATACACAATGTCGGTACGAAAACCTGCGAACCAATCCGTAGAGAACTTTGCAAAGCAGTATTCCCGTGCTCTAAGTACGGATATATCTGATCCAAACATAGTGGTCCTTGAACTCGTTCGCAACAACAATCGTTAATGGACATCCGCTGTACCACCAATGATAAATGAACAGGCTTCTTAGAAATCATTGCTGGAGAAAGGCTTACAGACAAAACAAATCAAGATCTAGATGGCCATTTGATTTACTCGTTTTAGATCGCGTGGACAGCTTACATTAATACTTTACACTCATCTCTGGTGGAAGTAATAAAATTACGAGACTAGATATTGATACGCCAAAAGTTAATATCATCATTTCGGCTGAATGAAGCTCACTGCTGGACACAGGCCTCCCCCAAAGATCACCACAACCGCCGATAAGGATGTGTTGTGGGCTCATTGGGGGGTTTCGCCATAATCGCCACGCTTGGCAGGCGGGTTGGCGATTGCAGTTGTGTTGTTAATGTACTCGAAGGACGCTGCTGCCCATCCTCCGGCTAATCCCTTAGTCGACTTTTACGACACCCATGGGAGGAGATGGGGTGGTGCCATTCTGAGCCGGCACCAAACGGCAAGTTAATATGGAACAGGTAAATTAAATGCAAGGTGAGGTTATGGGGTTACGTAAACAAATGTATGGCTAGCACTTGAAATCTTATATATCATCTCATGATTTCGACTGACTCAAGCGATCTAAATCCTCAGAGTTTGTAAGAAAAGCATTTATAATCTTACAATAGAAAGGTGATTCTAGAAGAGTTATAACATAGACTGCAAACCACAATCGTGTTCTGAAAACATGAGACATTCTTAACATCCAAAGATAACTATTCAACGGAGAACAGAGGTTCGGCTTACATTTCTATTATGATTCCACTTCTTTCACATCACGGCCATTGTGTTGCACAAATCACCAGTGGGTCAAATGAACTCATATGGACGTTATTACCGAGAACACTCCTGTAAGAACATTTTGTTCACCGATAAATGTTCGCGTGACACTAGTAACCAACCCCAGGCAACTGTAGCGGGATGGTTCGATCGATATTGTACCATGCTCATGCTGAACTTTTATTTCAAGGGCAGCCTTTTCGAGCTGCACGCTGTTACAAATGGATTAGGTATGAAGGTTTACATCGCTACTTCCATTGATCACCTATCGGACATACGTCTGTGGCTAGAAGAAATTTTTCGTGGAGAACTGTTTACTGTTTGGTTTCCAATGCCCTTTCGAAATTTCGAATTTATATACTCCGTGTTGTACACCAAATCATATTACACATTATTACATTTTAATAAGACAAACAGTACAATAGGCAGCCTTATCGCCATCCGTAATCTTTTCCAGTTAGAAGGCAGTCTGAGGTGTAACTTACACATACTCGTATAAATAAATATTACTACACATATAAGCCGTGTGGTGCCGGCTCAGAATACCACCAGTCCACCACCCCATCTCCTCCCGTGGGTGTCGTAAAAGTCGACTAAGGAATTAGCCGGAGGATGGGCAGCAGCGTCCTTCGAGTACATTAACAACTTAACTGCGATCGCCAACCCGTCTGCCAAGCGTGGCGATTATGGCAAAACCCCCCAATGAGCCCACAACACACCCATATCGGTCATTGTGGTGAGTGATCTTTGGGGGAGGCCTGTGTCCAGCAGTGGACTTCATTCGGCCGAAATGATTGAAATGACACATATACTATACTAAATACATAAAAAGCATAATTATACAACAAAAATAGATATGAACATAATAACTATACATACTGAATGTATTTATAAAATAGAGCGAAAGCAAATAATTATTATTGATTTATTCTAGACCTATTCTAGCCGCATTGTTCCCGGCAAAGAATAGACCACCCCTCTCCACCGAGGTCGTAAAAGTCCACTAAGGATTGGTATCTAAAAATATAGGCAGCAGCATCTTCCTTTGTGCTAATAACAACAAACTGCGCTCCGCCTGCCAAGCATGGTGATTATGGCAGTGATAGTGATCTTTGGCAGGCCCATGTTCTGCAGTGCACTCTTAGAAAGAAGAAAGAAAGAAAAAGTTTTTATTTCTACGCGCAATTGACACACACAACACTTAACACAAGACTTAAAACTAGACTTTCTTCAGCCAAAATAATAATAACATTATAACAAAAACAGAACTATAAAAAATTGAAGCACGGATTATAAATAAAACTTCTCAGTCCGTAAGAAATGAGATCTCTGATAATCCAGTTTATAAAGTTCAATGGTATATCTGTATTATCTTACAGGCTGTTGTATATTCTAGAAAAATCTATTTCTCGGTGGTCTCAAATCTGTGACATGAAATATACTGTGAGTTAACAGTAGAAACGTAGGTATATTTAATTTTCATATAAAAAACTGATAAAGGCAGAATGGAAACGGCAAAATTATGAAACTAATAAAATTGGTCTTAAATTGCACAATTTCAATGTAGCCCATTCCGTAAAAGGAAATCAAACTTATCTCGTTAAATTGGAAACTCGACAGATAATGAGTACAAAAACGTTTATAGGAGATTTGCACGTTTTATTACAAGGAAATACAAAAACCATAACCAAAATAAATAACAAAATAAAACGTACAACAGACCACTAGTAGAAACTTCGCAGCTGTAGGCTGAAATGAAAAAGTCAATCCTGTAGGCGGTCTGTGGAAATCAACCACAGATAGGCAATATCTTTTATACAGCACATGGACCGCTTATTCCGACCAGGAGATTAATCTCCTTTACGTAACTGTTTCTTATTTATATCTAAATTCATCTAATTAAAAGCATTTCGATGTATTCCAAATCAAATGATCTCATACTTCTTAACAGTTAACATTAGCAGAATTTAAACAATTATGTAATGAGACACTGCATTAGCCATAACATTTTTGAAATATGAACTCTGTTTCTATTTAGGACGACATCCGTGATCAAATCGAATACAAGCAGCCGTGAGTTCACAGTATAAATAATTGGAGCTATAAAACTGTACAAACATACAGACTTCAAATTAGTTTATTATCTTTAGTCAACGATGAGCGAGGCAAGACTTAAGCAAAAGGAATATTAACTGTTTACAGCAGTGGAAGCGTCCATTGAAACTGTCTATGGATGTATACAAACAAAGAAAAGTACAAATATAGTGGAAATGTTGAGTAATGTACAACACTGGCCGTGTTTAGGGTCAATGTTCTTTTATCTGAATCAAAGAATCTAATGTTGTGGTAGCAGCAAATATATAACAAGAAATAACTAAGTACAGCGTATCATGTTAACGTGAAACGGACAGCTTTTTATACTCCCATGTAATTTGCCACTAATGTCGGGTCTAATTGTCCTACTGTTGGTACTTTTACAGCTGTGTGGTGCCGGCTACGAAAAGCACCAACCAACCAATCTCAACTCCTTGGGTGTCGTAAAAGGCGACTATGGGATTAACCGGAGGATGGGCAGCAGCATCCTTCGAGTACATTAACAACTCAACTGCGATAGCTTACCCGCCAGCCAAGCGTGGCGATTATGGCAAAACCCCCCAATGAGCAGACTACACACCCATTTTGGTCATTGTAGTGATCTTTGGGGGAGGCCTGTGTCCAGTAATGGACTTTATTCGGCCGAAATGATTGATGATGATTGGTACTTTTATAAGTGATAATGGCAGTGTAACTTGCTGCTTGCTGCGTCTTGGGAATAGTGGGGGAGTGATAGCGATCATGCAAAGTAATCGCTTCTCTACATCGTGAAGGCTGCACTGATATTCATAGTCAGGGGTCACTAGTATGGTGGACGAAGGTATCAACTTCGGAATCACCAATATGGTGGAACAAGGTGTGGTGTTCCTCCATAGAAAAGGGAGGATCTTGCAAACAGGTGGTATGCCTGGCGGGGCGAAGCCCAACGGTTGATGTTGGTCTGTAAACAGAGTATGGTCTGTACTATGTATATATGCAGCATTGCGCGAATACTTTACATACGTGATTCAGGATTCTTTGACGTCATCGGAGAGATGCACTTAATGTTCAAGTAGATGTCGCTGTAAGTTGTAGTTATATGGTGGCGATGTAGGCGTCGCCACAAACATACGTTATCCAATCGTGAAATCCGGGTGTGGATATCTAAATAACAGTATAGGTTAGGATGACCCGGTTACGCTAAGGATTGCGGAGGTTAGAGGGCGTCGCTCTGCCTAAAACGAATCGAAGAAAAGGTCAAGTATAAGCATTCTAGAATTTCAGAAAATGAATGGCGAAGACCGGATTGATAGAGAATATGACTTCGTAACCCGCCCGGAAACTAATTAAATCGTTTCTTTACAAGAATATCTGGCGATTAAAGCTGATACTTCTGATATGGTGCCGACAATAGCTGATAACATTAATCCATCGCACATCATTTGACACAGAATATATATTCCATAAACAATGCCAAACTTCAATGATCGCGGCGAGATAAACTGAAAACTTGGCAAACGAAAAGTTACGTCTAGACTGTTACAAAACGCAATATCCGTCACTAATCAAAAAAAGATGTTTCAACAATAACTTCATCTTTACAGAACTCGATTATTTCCGGTGACATCTACCTTTTTATGATTATTCGGGTATTGTCAAACTGAATAAGTAAAGTGATTGAAGATCGTGAACAAGCGACTCCTTTCACATTTCCTTTTAGAGTATCGTAGCTGGTAGAAACCTTTGTAGTAAACGTACCCGAAGTTACGTCATGTACGTGTACACGCTCCGCTATCGCAATGTGTTGGACCTAAAACAATGATTATGGCGGAAATGTAGAAAATGCAAAGTGATTTCACAGCCCTATCTGTGTTAATTTTGAAATTGTTCGATTTTAAAGCTCACAGGGCCAAATTCTCGCAACTAATTTACACTGGTGACTGAAGTTGACCGAACTGAGATTATTAAGTTCACGTTTAACGTTGTTGTTAGTTTCGGAGAATACAAATTGTGATATTTACGACATTAGCGACTAGATCGGAACTATATTTAGTACATTTTTAAATTACGAGAATATTGGCTCTGTTCACAGATAGCATAGTTGATAAATGTATGTAAAGATAAGACATTTAGGAAGAAGGAAGAGGTTGTTTGCTCTAAACTTTACTTTTTAACTCTATATTTGCCTGAAAATGCTAATCGATCGAAATATAAAACTTAATGCAAATTTTAGTAGAATGAATAAGATCAATATTACAGAAATTACCATATTACTTTAATTAATGCCATGCGCTTGCCGGCTTTCATATTGTAACTATTTTCAATTATGTCACCTAATAAGAGTAGAGAATTAGAAAAGAAGAGTACAAAAATACAAAAGTTTAGCAGTATATATAAGATAAATATTACACAAATTAATTAATGCCGTGCCCTTGCCGGGTTTCATATTGGAACAATTTTTACAATCATTACAATCATGTCACGTAATAAGAACAGAAGAGAATATATATAAAAATCGATGTGTGTATGTATGTTCCTATAGACTCCAAAACGACGGGACCGATTTTGATGAAATTTTCAGGCAATGTTCAGATTAGACCAGCGAGTGATCCTATGATGTGTCCTCTTTTTGTTTTTTAGGACAATTTTTTCTCATATAAGTCATCTGGCTATAGATAATTTGTGCTACCCGTGCAAAGCCGGGGAGGGTCGCTAGTGTTTATATAAATAGCAGAAAATATTGCCATGAGAGATTTCTAAGTTACTTAGATGAGACTAACACTAAGCCGTTTTGTTTTAACTTACTGCCTGTATTGTATTGATATCAAGAAGATGGGCAGCAGCATTCTCTCGTATGCTAATAACAAGTTACTGCGATCACCAATCCGCCTGGAAAGCGTGGTGATTGGAAGTTATGGTGGATTGTAAATTGGAAGGCCCATATGTTCAGCAGTGGATGTTTATAGGTTTATTTGTGTGTGCATAGTTTGCTTGCCTCGGTAATGAATTTCTAAGTAATGTAATATATTCCACACACATGGTCTTGGCCGAAATGTTTCAGTCTTCTTACTGAACGAAAACTTGATCAACAGCTGTTCAAAGTATGGAATACTTCAGAATATCGAAGCGTGAGAAATCATGGCGGGATCTCATTGTCTCCAAATTCTAAACAAAGTAGTGTATCAAGGCGACAATATAGCACGAAATATAAAGAACTGTGAAAATTACATAACAATGAACTGTTAACACCACCACCGCACAACACACCGATGTCGGTCGTTGTGATAATCTTTGAAGGAGGCCTGTGTCCAGCAGTGGACTTTATTCGGCCGAAATGAATGAATGAATGAAAAAATGAATGAGCTGTTAATTTAATACTTACTTGTAAGATAGAGTACCAACTGCGGCAGTGAGTGCCTGCTTACAAGAATGCCACCCTGTCACGTCATTACCTCTTAAGATGATTGATACTCTTTAAACTTTTACCGAAATGATTGAAATACCTTTTCAATTAAAATTTAAAAGTCCAGAGTAATCGGCTCAATGCTACTAAAAGGTAAGAAATAAAAAAGTTTGAACTCACCTCATGATCTCTATAGAAGGGCTCCTGAAGGTTATCCGGGACCCTGTTGTTGAACGCCTTCGATAACAGCCATTTAACTGACGCCCGCTGTTTCGACTGTAACAATAAAAAACAATATTTAATTATCATAATACAAATTCAATATCATAACATCAAACGCAGGCCTAATTTCAGAGCAGAATAGGAGGATATTTCAATGCGGAGCTCTAAACCGATGCGGTCATTAAAACTTCGCTCACATTAACTTTATTAGCTCCTTCAGTAACCCAAGGCTCAAAGCTTGACCCAAATCTAGTTTCCAGCGATACTCTCAACGCACAGGCGACCTATAAAATCATAAACCAGTACTACGATGACAAACTACTTGTAACTTAGGATGTTCATTTAACAGTTAACAAATTTTTAGCTCCTTTAGTTACCCAAGGTTCAAAACTTGGTCAAATCCAGATTCTATCGATACTGTCAATGCACGCGCGATATATAAAATCATAAACCAGTATCAAGATGATTAACTACCCGTAACTTAACGTAACTTAGGTTCGTCGTTTATCAGTTCATCATTTCGGCCGAATGAAGCCCACTGCTGGACACAAGCCTCCCCCAAAGATCACCACAACCACCGATATGGGTGTGTTGTGGGCTCATTGGGGGGTTTCGCCATAATCGCCACGCTTGGCAGGCGGGTTTGCGATCGCAGTTGAGTTGTTAATGTACTCGAAGGACGCTGCTGCCCATCCTCCGGCTAATCCCTCAGTCAACTTTTACGACACCCACGGGAGGAGATGGGGTGGTGGCATTCTGAGCCGGCACCACACGGCTACCAGTTAACGAAGTAATAATTGCTAATAGCTGTGACTCTATTGAGCCAGTTGTCGGCTGTCGATTGCCACAATTATTGTCAACCACTGCCACGTTATGGCAACGTCCGCTTATTGTGATCACATTGATCAATAAGTGGAACCAAGTGGGTCCTTGTCCTAATTTGACTACTGCACTATCATTCACTCGTTAATTTGAGAGTAGACTGATGGATTGCAGAGAAGTTCAAATGAACGATCTTTTGCCGTAAGGAACAAATCTATGTCGACACATGTCACAGTAATTTAGAAGAAAATGTAATGTGACATTCGGTTTGTCGTTCGTCTTCATTACAACTGGTTGTAATAATCAGTATGCATGTTTGATTCATACTGACATACGCTACTAAGCTTTAAAGTACAAAGTTCATTTTATATAGCATGAATAAGTTGACAAGCACGCCTTGAACACTTAAATATATCATTACTTCATATACCTGATAATAAAACTTACATCACGAAAGAACATAATAATTATGATGTCATAAATATGACCGCGAAGAGCACAGGTAGAAAGATACTTAATCCAAATATGAATGTTAAGTACAATGTCAAGGTTAGACAGGGTAGATCGGAATAATACAATAAAGCGGTTGGTAAGCGCAGTGATGTTGAGAGCTCCATCACATCACAGTAACATCCCATTCGTCATGCAAGTGAGAAAGCAACCACGCGAACCACCACTCTCTGTTATTAATTTACTGTAAACTAGTAGTTAAAACATGCAAACGCATCACGAAGCTCAGAAATCCGTTGTGATGCAGAATGTTAATAACACGTACGGTTAAGCCACACGGCACGGAGAAACGATTCGAGGATTCAAGATTATATCTCAATAGAAATATTAGAAATCATACTCTACTATTATTGCACTGCTTCTAATACAAACACAAGTCCGAAACTTCGCATAGTCCTGTCACAGAAGTATCAGTCAGCGACTTATTTTACCCTCGTGATCAAAGAGTTGCATTAAAAGTCTTTCCAACCAGTGAATTACAAACGAAAATAAAGTTTAAGTTCAAAGCGGAAACATTATTAGAAAATGTATCTGTAACATTGGAGGTGGACGAACAAACAAAATGAACAAGATGAGCTTAGCTATCAATAACAGTATCAGAACGTCGACAAATCATAAAGCTGAAAGGTCGGGCGCGTGCCGGCGCATGCGGCCACGGTTAAAAATAGTCCAATGGACGGAGACACTCCCGAATAGGAAGTCACTTGGCCGGGCCCGATCGAAAATGTCACAGTAAACAACTTTTGTATCAGAGATTAAAAAGGAAACCGATGTTTGATGCTGTTATTTTTCCAAGTTGTTTATGACGTATGGCCGGGCCACAGATAAATTTTGAAAGTTAAATTTAGTTTTATTGTAAATAGCTTAGGTTAGGAGAAATGTACGCCTAGTAGTGTGACAGACGGATGATTGACGAGTATGATAATACAAATACATTGAACAAATTCTCAACGGATTATTCTGAATAAATTATTTTTAAATTAGGTTTCTAACAGTATAAATTAACATCTTATATCTCTTAAAGCAAACAGAACCAATTAATCGGATATCGTTCATATTAAAAGACTAGCTGTGGCCCGCGGTTTCACCCGCCGTGCCATATAGTTTACATATTGGATTTCATGGGTTTTATTTTTTTGCGCGGTAAACTAATTTTTTTTAGTTTTAAATAAAAGTTTCTTCTGTAGCCTAAGTTAAAAAGTCAAAAATAAGTCAAAGTTTTTTATTTCAAATAAACCAAATATTGGCACTTATGAAACGTCAGAATTTAAGTTGCACGGTTCCAAATAGTTGATCTCATGGAGAAGAGCCGGCAAGAAACTCCAAGGATACTCTTTTAAAATAGTTGGGGATTACAATGTTAATTGTATAGGTACACATGATTGTAACACATATACAGAGAAAAATGTAGGTTAATGTGTAAAGATGAAACATACCACAATAAAATTACAATAATGAATTTGCCGTGGCAGGTAACGGCTGACCAGTCCCAACAGACGGCACCCGTTCACGAGCATGACGCATGCATCAGCATCGCTTAGCTCAACCATATTGTAGGGAACCGAACGACCCGATACACAACGCCACCGTTAGCAAGACATTTTAGTGAGCATGACAGACCAATACAGCCAGGCAAAAGACACAATCAAAATAAGTACTTAACATATAATATTAATGGCTACATGATGCTCACACATTTACAGTTTTTTATAAATATTATAAGTTAATGTCACAAGAACTAATAGTCAATCAATGCCATAATATTAAATTGATGTAAATAACATAAAATTTTATGAAATTTTAAATGAGTCAACTCAAATGTCAATACAAGTAATGAACATAAAAAATATCAAATAATAATAACAGTAGTAAATTACAATAATGTCAAATTATAAAAGATTGAATATATAATATTCACTCAGCCAAACTTACTCCATACGTGTTAATTAAGATTATCTTGAGCTGAACCCAGAGACCAGCAACTTTTATCATCTATATAATCGTTTATGGTGTAATACGCCTTTTGGGCAAGTATGGATTTAATATTAGATTTAAAGGAATGAAATGGCAACTCTAGTAAACGATGTGGTAGTTTATTGTAAAAGCGAATACCAAGCCCCACAAACGAGCCATGCACTCTGTGTAATCTATGGTAGGGAACGCATAATTTATGCCTATTTCTAGTGTTGACGTTGTGAACGTCACTATTTTTGGCGTATAAACTTATATTTTGCCTGATATAAATTATGTTGGCAAAAATAAATTGTGATGCAACAGTGAGAATACCAATGTCCTTGAAATAATCTCTAAGAGAAACCCTTGCTCCTAACTGATATATTGCACGAACAGCTCGTTTCTGCAGAATGAATATACTTTCAATGTCTGCAGCTTTGCCCCATAATAGAATTCCATAGGACATAGATTACTTTATAACATCAGCTATCTGCCAGTGAAAGCCCCATCGAAATCGGTTTCGGAGACTTGCTGGAACAAACAGACAGACAAAAGATTTAAACATTGATTCTTGTTATAAATACCGTATATATTTTCATATGCATATAGTAAAAAGCTGGTAAAAGATAAAAGATAAAAATATTTTTTTATTAATGTAAAAACTTACGAATAGTCAAGACTTTAGTTGTCGCGTTCCAAGGTGTAGATTTCCTATGGAGAAGAACGGGCAAGAAACTCCATGAATACTCTTTTCAAATCATACAGTGCAGGAGAAAAAAAGTCTAAACTTCTTAAATAGTCTACACTAAAGAAGCCTCATTAATATTTACTAGTTGTTGATTCAATTGTCATGGCAGCATTAAGATGACCAATCCCGACAGCGGCACTCGTTCTCGAGCATGACGCATGCATCAGCGTCGCTCAGCTAAACCATATTGTAGGAAAACTAAGCAACCCGATGCACGACGCCATCATTACAGTATCAAATTTAAATGCATATAAAATGAACATAAAAATAACAATAAAAATTAATAATTGATGTCAAATAGAATAATGAAATGTCATTATATGACGGCACGGTTGGTGCAGTGGCTGATACAGTTGGGTGCTGCGCACCGGGTCGTGGGTTCGATTCCCGCACGGAACAAATATTTGTTTGAGTTTCAAGTATTTATTTATTTGATCTGCAGGTAGCTGTTCCGGGTCTGGGTGTATTGTGTGTGGAATTTGTGTTTGTAAACGCACCCACGACACAGGAGAAATCCTAGTGTGGGCCAACGTTTATTAAAAAAGAAAAAGAAAAAAAAGAATATAATCCATTATAAGAAATTATGCGATTTAAATGTCAAATAAAATAAAATAAAGTAATGGTATTAGATACATCGATACAAACATTTTGTTTTGATGTTATTTTGACATTACTAACAGACACTTCAATTTTATTTATTTGTATAGACTGACATTGAATCCTATTGAATGAATCTATTTTGCGTTGGTGTAACTGTTCTCCTTATACGATAAGTTAGACTAAGTAACTCGATGGACTAAATTTGTTAATGAACTAGCTGTGCCCCGCGGTTTAACCCACCGTATAATTTCAAATAAATTTTATTATTTATAAATAATTTTGAGTACTTTTTGATCATACACAGTTGACATAGAGTATATATATTGTTTTTTTTTACGCGGTACCCTAATTATTTTTCTATAAACGTTACTCCTTATCATATCAGCTATCTGCCAGTGAAAGTCCCGTCAAAATCGGTCCAGCCGTTTCGAAGATTAGCTTGAACAAACAGACAGACAGAAAGACAATATTTTTCATAATTGTCTTTTTGTTATTATTTTCTTACATACTTTGCATTTTCATATGCATTTGGTAAAAAGCTGTTATTTTGACATTACAGACACTTCAATTTTATTTATTTGTAGATATGTATAGATAATGAAGAATCAAAATGCGCGTGCGAACTAATTCTAGGACTAAGTAAAGAATAACTTAATTAAAGCTTTAATTAGTGCAAACGTTACTTTAGAGACATTGGGCAACGTCTGTGATTTTTCTGACATGATTATCAAAATATTTCAGTTAAGACCTTGACTTAGAATAGAAATACCCAGGCCCCATAATCCAGCTTGTAAATATACAGCGTCTTTTTTCTATTTGCGCTGAAAATTGAGGTTAACCAACCATTTAGATTTAAGTAGGTAAACAGTTACGCCCGCCTGCACCACCTGTAGGTAGGTAATACCCAAGAGGCTATTGTTGAGTTGTTAATCTTGTTCCAATGCATTATTAATCCATTGAATATTCCAGCAAGTCGGGACTAAGATTTGATTAAGCGCCTATTTCGTAGAGGCTAGTACTGGTTTCAACCTTTTTTTTATGCTAGACTGCCTTTCCAAGTCGTAAAGAACATTGAGACTTCTTGAGGCATTGCTGTATTGTTGACAAAAAGACGTTGCGAAGTTTCCCGAACGCTGCCCAGCGGAGTCGGATTCGACGATTGACCTCTTTCTCGAAATTGGACCTTTTTTTTATTGATCCGGTGGAAATACATCATATAATTCCTCCGCCCAGAGAAAGGGCGGAGGGGTATGCCGGATTACTACCGGCTAAAACCACCGGAGAGAAGATGCCCTTCGGCACCGTAGGGAGCCTCCGGGAACTCAAAAGATCTCCATCTTTCTAAAGCTTGCCAAGGCTTTCTAATAGTTCACAAACACTAAGCATAGTGGCTGAATATACTCCTCGGTCTTCTGTATAATCTGCCGTAGCGTATGAATGTGCTCTATGGTATTAAAACCTTTTCGGAAACCGGCTTGTTCATCGGCTGAAAGTCATTAAACCTGCGCTCGAGACGATTCGTGATGACCCTTGAAAACTTTAGAAACATGGCTCAGTAGCGAGATGGGTCTATAATTCTTCAACAGGGTGTTATCAAATAAATATAAAAGGGATTTGGAGCCCCACCTCTCCTTTGTTCCATGCGTTCAGCGTCGTTTGGTTTGTGCAACTTTTCTGTCGCTGTCTTTAAATCCTAACCGTTATTCTATAAGCCTCTCGTACAAGGCAACACCTCTTGTTCATGACACGTTTTTATTATTAATACTTAAGTGACTAAGTGCGGCTTATAAACTTAAGCACTAATAAATAAACAATAATTTTTGAATGAAAAAATAAATAATAATTTTTTATTTATTTTTTCATTCAAAGGTTTGCTGGAAGAAAACTCAATGTTAAGTTCGCCTTTGTACATCATGTTTTATTTTATTTAACAATAAGTCTGTTTTATGTTGTACAATAAAGAATAAGAATAATAAAATAAGATATTTATTATTATATCTAATCTTAGAGTTCAAATATGACCCAAAATGTTAAAGCCTATTTAAACAGGCGCCGACAAACGTTTGGCTAGAAGCGGCTGTGGAAGAAATTTTAAACTAGTCTAAAACGTAAATGAAATTAAAATATAAATATTTGACTGTCAATTAGTTAAGACCGACCATTAAAATTACGTATGCAAATATAATTTACTAAAGATTTAATTAACATTGTTTATTTGCCTGCAATCCCGACACTGTACCTATAAAATATTTATGAAAAGCGTGGCCGGCAAGAAGATATTAAAATAAATAAAGTTCATATCTAACATCACTGCACGGTACATTAAACTCTAATTGCTTTACATCTCACGTTCATAAAACGTATACTTGCTGGAGGAGGGAGAACGGTATTGAACCAAGAAAATAGCTGCTGCTCAGGCAGAAGTAAATTCAATTCAATTCTAAGCTCCGAGTTCCCGCATTAAAAAAACATAAACACAGACGTAGCTAACTCATTCCATTTGCAAAGTAAGGAGCGCTCGTAAAGAGTCGACTATTAAGTACTTTCATACACCACGCTATAACATATAGCAAGTGGAGCGGGCAGGCCACTCTCTACACTCAATTCGTGGTAGTTAATTGCCGAGCAATTAGCGAAGTCTCTGCTGTACACACATTTCACTCTCTCCCGTGGTTCGGCTGGTTGGTCGTGGTGGCGGTGTGGTCAGCGGGGGCTCATTAAGTACTGCCATTGACTCCGCTGACGGAAGCACTTCTTCCGTCAACTGTAACTATCACTGATTTGCATAGAAAATTCTGAGGTGCTCATAGCCAGCTGTACTCATTGATCGGTAAAAGATCGGCGAGGTTAAGCAACTCTTAGCGCGGTCAATATATAGATGGGTGACCGCATAATGGAATTTCTGATGAGCGTCTTAGTGCTTCGGAGGGTATAAAATCTTCAGTCCCGGTTATTTTTTAAAACGTTGCCCCACACTAGTATTTCTGTGTCGTGGGTGCGTTTACAGTCACAAATTCCACACACAATACACCCAGACCCGGAACAACTACCTGCAGATCATACAAATATTACATTCCGTGCGGGAATCGAAACCGCAACCCGGAGCGCAGAAGCTGACTGTATCAGCCACTGGACCAACCATACCGTCTAGCCTAGACAGGTGGACGTCGCATCATCATTCATGAAGATGTATTCACGAGCTGATGTATGGCTTTATGAATTTTAACGCAATCGTTTAAGTACGGGCACGCAGTAGCAAATTTGTGACGCAGTAGTGATTTCAAAGAAAACCTGTTTTGAATGCATGCCGTCAATGATTTATCATTCACAAGGATTGAAACATTTTGTTTGAGTTCGCCAGACTGTACTCGTGGTTCGCTCGCCAGACCAGAAGGACAACGTACTTACTCATCGTGACGTTATAATTCTCTCCTATGTATAAATGCAGTCTGCAGAGCAACTGAACAGGGCTTACACTCCATTACGTATTTACTTAGTCTTTAGACATAATTGCTTGTTGCCAACGAACATGCTACACAAAGAAACTGCTTAATTCGAGCATGTTGGCAAAGAACAAGGATTGATAAGAAAATGGGTAAATAACGAGATGAAATCTACGAAACGGGGTGAAGGTTCGCTGCAAAACAATCGTGAACAGTTAGCCGAGTCGATTATCGTCGATTCGGATCGCAGCCTCACAGCAGCCGATGCGTGGAAACTGGAAAGGTGCGTTGGCACCTGCAGCCCACGCGATCGGCTGAGGTCGTGCGCCCACGCAGCTCCCACACACTGCAAGCTCGCCGATAGCAGCCGATACATAAACTTACAACACTGAAGTCACAAGCTCTTTTCTGTACCAGTGCGAGGGAGATGACAAAGTGATTAAAATTTTGACACTTCTGTGATTGATCAGACCAGCTCCCACCATATATGTATTTAGGCTATTTGTTACTAGCAAACATTAAGTGGCTCAATAAGCGATACCCGTAATACTTGATGCAAAATGTTATTTAATGAGTAAATGCCCACTATATAACTCTTTTCTATATTCACGGGTTAATAGCCTCTGCAAAGAGGAACTCGGTCTTTTGATAGACTTACGCGGGAATACGGTTCCAACACGAAGAGACCCTTTAGAGAATTTTATCAATAAGCGATACCCGTAATACTTGATGAAAAATGTTACTTGACGAGTAAATACACTATTACTCTCTTCTATATTCACGGGTTAATAGCCTTTGCAAAGAGGAACCCGGTCTTTTGATAGACTTACGCGGGAATACGGTTCCAATACGGAGATACCCTTTAGAGAATTTTATCAATAAGCGATACCCGTAATACTTGATGAAAAATGTTACTTGACGAGTAAATACACTATTACTCTCTTCTATATTCACGGGTTAGTAGCCTTTGCAAAGAGGAACCCGGTCTTTTGATAGACTTACGCGGGAATACGATTCCAACACGGAGATACCCTTTAGATAATTTATTTAGTCTTTATTATTACATAATTGCCGTGTGGTGCCGGCTCAGAATGCCACCACCCCATCTCCTCCCATGGGTGTCGTAAAAGTCGACTAAGGGATTAGCCGGAGGATGGGCAGCAGCGTCCTTCGAGTACATTAACAACTCAACTGCGATCGCCAACCCGCCTGCCAAGCGTGGCGATTATGGCAAAACCCCCCAATGAGCCCACAACACATCCATATCGGTGGTTGTGGTGATCTTTGGGGGAGGCCTGTGTCCAGCAGTGGACTTCGTTCGGCCGAAATGATGATTACATAATTCCGTGTGGAGTCCGGATTAAGAATACAGCTCCACTCCATCTCCTCCCATGGATGACATAAAAGCTGACTAAGGGATTCTGAACCAGAAGGATGGGCAGTAGCGTCCCTTCTGTACAACAGTAGCCATACTGCGCTCACCAACCCGCCTGCAAGTGTGGTGAGGACTGGCAATTTCCCCCCAAAATGACAATTCACGACGTTATTATTCAGCAGTGGACGTCGTATGGCTGATATGATGAATACATTAAAAAATAACATTAAGTAATTCAATCCTCATTTTTTCGTGAAGTTAGTTGCCAACCTTGAGTTGGAGTTGTTCAAGTCGCCCAAAGGCCACCAACTTGGTTTAACTACTGTCTTCTAATGACAAATACTGGGACCGCATGGAGACGCTCCGTTAGAATACCACTATGCGGGCACCCATCCATAGACTGACCACACCAAACGTTGCTTAACGTCACCGATCAGTGAGCGCAACTGGCTATGATTCAATAAATTTTACCTTTATGTCACTAAAAACTGATACAAAAATAGAGTGCTATGGACTGAACTTTTATGGTTCCGCAACCACGGAAAGGAAATACATTTATAGCTAAAGTTATTCCGCGTGGCGTCCGGCTTAAGAATATAACACCACTCCATCTTCTCGAAGCAACAAGCAACCGCCTGCCAAGCGTGGTGCGTACTGTCAAATTCCCTCCAAAATGACACCATTGTTAAAATCTATGGGGGAGGCCTTTGTTCAGCAGTGGATGTCTTTTGGCTGATAATGAACATTACCAGGACAAGACAACAAAACAATACTATTGAACAAAGCATGTAAGTACACTCCGCGTGCCACCTATTTATATCAACTAGTGGTACACCTGGTGTGTACCATTGCCATTGCATTCTTTAATTCATGGTTTGGCATTTCATTAGTCAGCCTGTCTCGCCGTACGGTATTGTATACTACGCCCTGCATCTGCTGGCAACAGCTGCTATCCAACTCTCGTACTTGTTTTTGTCTTATGAACATCAGAGTCAAGTCTTAACATTAATCCCTGTTAAATCCAGCTTCCTAGGAACAATTGTAACGAGCTTTTAAAGATAGAAGGTACTTAGAATCCATCGGGGGTCACGGGCGCGCAGATAGGGGAGTCTGCGTGCTCATACCGAGTGACCCCCGGGAAGACGGTGGCGCGCACGTGGTCACGTGCCACCGTGTGCGCAGCACAGCGCACAGCTAGACTTTGGGGCATCCTTTACAATCCTCCCCGAGAAGTGCCTGGGGGGCGGACTTTTTACAGCCCTGCCCTCCGCTAGAGGGGGTGACCGCTTTACAGTCATCCCCTCCGAGATGTGCCTAAAGGCGTGGCACCAATGGGCGGCTCTAGTGTGATCTTGTGAGGACCTGGAACTCGCCTTCGGTGCCGAAGATGACCGCTCCAGTGGTTTTAGACGGTAGGAGGCCAGCATACCCCTTCGCCCTTCCCCGGGGCGAAGAAAGCTCCATGTAGAATTTCCACTGGACACCAATAAAAAAAATGTACTTAGAATCCAAGGCTCAACTCAAAGGAAGGAAAATCGATAGCCCAACAAGTGAAGCTCACGAAATACACAGTAAATATGTTATACAAAGTCAATATACTCAACAAGCTCCACGAGAACTGATTCATGGTTGACCAAATATGGGAGACAGCTCGGACGAGCGGCGCTGGGAAAAGAATTCTTGTACCTAAGAACTTGTAAATACATATTCATTGAGAACTACTAACATGGTCAAACGACCGAGTTAATGCTAACCACCCGAATGGAATTTTGCAAGGCTTCCATTAAGCACGATTAGATTACCGTAATTGGCATGTAGGAAACAAATAAGTGGGATCACGAAGTCTATGTCGAGATGAACCTAGTAGGTATAAAAAGAACTTGCACATCGAATGAACACAACAGACAATAGAAACGTGACCTGCATTTATGTTCAGATACATAAAAATGTCTAAGCCCTAAGGAGGAAGCAGGAAGTTGCAAGAAGAATTTATACATAATTAATTTCATTTGTGTGTGAACGCCCTAAGGCTTAAATACGGGCACTTTCATAGTACACAGGTAATCGTGGCATTACTAAGCTTTAGCATCTAGCGGAACTAATGGAACACACAATTAGTTTTGCGGTGCCGGAAATAAGAAATGATTTGCCCTGCTCTGAGTCATTTCGATCCACCTGACCGATGGTTACTCAGACTATTTCTGCATAAAATGGTGGATTGTAAAAGAAAAAATGCAATAAGAGGCAATGACGACCTTGATACTAGCGGTAGATGAGTTCGAAACAAAAATGGTCGTACTATACTCTGATTAAGCTATATTAATAACGGACCAATGGTTACGTGATTCACTTATTAGACGCCAATATTTACGGTGTAAGCTATAGGAAAAGCTCTTTCACAAAAGCGTCAAGAAATATTAGATATTTTATTTTTATCGCAATAATCATAGCCGGTAACTCATTTCCGGAATTTCTGAATGGTTCCGTTCGATAGAGCACCCCCGAAATATTTTCAAACCTAAAGATGATTACAACAAAGTTGCTGTGACCGAAACTACGATTTTTGACGTAACAATTGGAAGAGGACGATATTTGATTTAATTTGCGCAGTAATTATCGAACTTAAATAGCGGAACACTGCCATTACAATCACTCAGAGCAGAAATGACAACAGATCAGTGATGCGATGAAGTCATAACTGGCGAGAACTATAAATATGTCAAGCCCACACAGCCTCGATTAAACTAACTTTATTCTAGAGCAAATTGCTGACGCCGTTGTGGACTAGAATAAGGAACGTTTCGAAAAAAATGATACCAATAACGTAGGCAGAACAAGGTAACGCCATATTTTTAAGGCTTTTAAAGGAATGCGTCACTGATGACGAGTAATTTTTTACTTGCAGACTAACAATTATGTCATATTCAACAACTATACAGATGATTGTCGACGTACGGATGGCATTTTGTATGATCAGTCACACACAAACGATGTTAATGAAAATTACAGTGGCCTCAGAGCCTACGCTGATACTAACGCAGCACTGTCAAGGCCCATTGTGAACGCTTGTACTATGAATGTGGGAGGAAGTTACCGTTCACACTGATTTAATATAAAATAATCTTCATACAAGTTCCTCTAGAGATGAAACAAATGACAATAAAGCGCTTATCGCGAGGTAAAATATTTGCGTGTATTTCGTCATTGTTGTGACCGATAACAGATGCTATGTTTGAGTCGAAATCGTCAGGTCCGATAACTTATCCGTAATATCTCCAGTACATTCTCCTGGTGTTCTTTATTTAGATATTATACGTGAATGTCTCATATATTTGTATTAAGTATTTAAAGCGAAAATATAGCTAAAACGTCTGAGTACCAATCGAGAAAGGGTGTAGATCAAACCCCACTGTGAATACACTTGAACTTACTAGGAGTAAGTTGCATAATATGCAATATTGAACTTAAATAGAATTTTCTAGATATCCTTCACAAAAGAAAACAGTTTATAACCGAACTAATTCTAAAGAAACATTTGATTAATCAGCACGATCGCCGTGTGGCGAATGTGCCGTGTGGTGCGGGCTCAGAATGCCACCACCCCATCTCCTCCCATGGGTGTCGTAAAAGTCGACTAAGGGATTAGCCGGAGGATGGGCAGCAGCGTCCTTCGAGTACATTAACAACTCAACTGCGATCGCCAACCCGTCTGCCAAGCGTGGCGATTATGGTAAAACCCCCCCAATGAGCCTACAACACACCCATATCGGTCGTTGTGGACATCTTTGGGGGAGGCCTGTGTCCAGCAGTGGACTTCATTCGGCCGAAATGATGATTTGATTAATATGTCATCCTACCTATGAAGCAATTGGAAGGTGAGGAAGCGAGTTATCTCGGTGAAAGTCAGAGATTTGACGCCTATATGCAAAGAGAACAGCTAATAACGACCAATTTAAACATTTCGTAACCACTATTATAAGTACAAAACAGCGGACGATCGATATGACCGTCAGCTCACCCGACTGTTTATTAGACATTACACAGCCTATTACGTCAGAGCTCGACCAAAATATTGATAATTTTATTACTTGTGTCGAAAGTTGTTTTATGTGAGCAGGAAACGTTGCGAAAGCGATACGCGTTGACGTCTCCGGTACACTATTCTCATTAGATACAAGTCTGTTAAGGTAAATAAGCCTGTAGGTGGTATCAGCATTCCACGCACGAAGTCTTTGATCACAATGTTGGTAGAGCATACGAATATTAAATAAATAGTGGGTACAGTAGATGAACAATGGTAGGCGTCGCCTATGCCGAGCTGCCGACATCTGGCCCAATGGCCCAGGGCTTTTTACCGCATAACTTCGCCACACGCGACTTCACCAAATGTGTGGCCTTAAATTTAATATTATACATGCGACTTTGAGGAGTGTTAACTTTTCATCACTACGTGAATTTTTATACTGTCAGACCCAAATAATAACGGTAACTATGTAGGTTAATCTTCCCTACGTAAAGTATTGAACATGCAAAATTGATTTTTGGTTTGTTTCTTGCAAATGCTTCTTATTTATTTTATATTGCGTAATTAAAAACCTAAAAATTACATTTTTTATAAATTTTATGAAACGTCGAGTTGCAACATAACAAATCCGTCACCCCAATTAAGGTAAAGTATTTTTCTTATAAGAATTTTAATTTTTATAAGCAAATTTGCAGGTTCGATACTTATGGACAGTCAATTCGTGCATTTCTTTTTTAAATTTATCTACGGTTTTCATCTCAAGTATAAATCCTAAACATACATGAATAAATGAATAAAACAGATGCAATTTAGGATTTCTGCACAGCAATAGCTCGTTACATGTTAGTGCTATAACCACTACAAAAATTAAAGTAGGTGTTGAGAATTTGCTAAATAATAAACAAACAAACGTTCGAACATGAATAAACAAACATTCAAATCTTCAAGGTTTCGTGTCCAAATCAATATGTGGACGTCTTCATTAGAATACGAAGCGTGGAGGTATTAAGAGATCACCTGTAACTGGTAAGAAAGCTCGAGCTACTAATGTAATGTTCAATAGATCAAGTACCTTATACCGAAGATGGGCATACAATCCTGGCGGTAAATTGAGACCACCAATATAGGCTTTAAAATTGAAATACGACGCCTATTTGGTTTAGTCGGTATTTTAATTGCAATCAAACAACTAAATCTGTTTGTAAAATTTTAATGTCTATTCCGTGATTCTCGATACCATCTCAACGAATCACAAGCAAGCACAATTCAATTCGGATCTCATAACACCATAAAAACATGTTGATGGTGAGTTTTTACCGAGTTGATAGTTCTTGCTGACAAAAAATGTAACAACCAATTTTCAAGACAGTAATTGACGTCTACAATACTATACTGATTCTTCCAGTATTCTTCTAGTATGGTTTATTTTTATAGTGTCCGCTTTGGCTAAAGTAACTGGTACAGCCCATAATACATCATCATCATTTTAGCCGTAACAACTACCACTGCTGGACAGAAGCCTCCCCAAAAGATTGCTACAACGACCGGTATGGGTTATTGTTGTGTGCTCATTGGGGTATATTGCCATAATCGCCACGATTGGCAGACGGGTTGGCGATTGCTGCTGCCCATCCTCCGGCTAATCCCGTAATCGCCTTTTACGACACCCACGGGATGAGACGGGGTGGTGGTATTCTTAGCCGGCACCACACGGCATACCCATAATACATATTGTTCGAAAATACCCAAGATTGAAAATCGTGTGAAACTGCATCCGAGGTATCAGCAGCCTGTTACTTTGCATGCAAGGCTCGTTTTCGAGATTTCCCACGGATGTAGCGGCGCACAATACTGGCAGTTTGCACGACATAACCACTTGCCATGGAATCTGGCCCACTAAGGGAATTGCACAAGAATCTCTCGCATCTCAAACTAAGATGCGTGAAACGCGCTTTCTCGGAAGACTATTGGAACTAGCATGTCCTGTGATGTTTCGAGGATGCTGGAAGCACTAAATTATTTCACGCCAACTAACAAAGCTTTATTGTTTCCCGGGTGTTTTCTAGTCAGGTTCTTCAATTTTCCGCTTTGTGTTTATAGTTTTTAGACTTCGTTTCCTTACTATTTTTGTAATATAAACCTCTTAGGAAAAATGAAACGGTAATAGACAGGCAAGCTCAACTAAAGCGGCTAATATGTTACACTCCACTAGAGATGATTGCTTCAAATCACTCAACGCTATTATAAATGCATTAGAAACAGAAACTTATAACAGTTATGACAAAGCATTATAAGCCTTGATCTTGAAATCTCAGAAAAAGTGGCCTTCGTCAATTTTACAGAAACTGAACAATTTCCGACTATACATCAACTAAAAGTTATAAATGGTGAAACGACAAGTCTCTATAATAAGTACGAGATAATTGTATTTTATTTAATAACAGATGGGCCGTGAATAACTTCCTAAAGAATATGGAAACTAACATTAAAAAACATGCATTCATGCAGCCATAAATAAGATTGAGCATTGGTATAATTATTTTGAAAAGAATTGCGAGATATAAAGTATTGTGGATACTTTCGCAAATTGAACAAAAATAAAAATGCTACCATTACACTCGGAAGTCACAGATCGGTAATGAAGTGTGAATGTGGAATGAAAAATTCTGTTGTTTTAAAGCTTAAAGACCGTGTTGTTATTAAATGTTGGTAGGTATATAATTTAAGAATAATTTCCCACCTGGTAAGCTAAAGATGAAGTTGATGACAAAGCCGAAATATTCAAAGTTTACCAAAAATGAATTGTATATTATTCAAGCTTGATTTTGTGGTCCAAGATCCCTAGGAGCAACTCCAAAATTACATTACTGTGAGCATACATCTCGAACAAGACATAATAACATGTACTTACATAACAAATTCATGAGTTCCGAAAAACAAGTAAATTCATATGCAAAGTGTCTGATGATTGCGATACCAAGATAAAAAGAGATAGTACAACACGATAACAGATCGCGTCATAAGAGCTGCCGGTGTATTGGAGAAAGTGATGTTATAACCTTGAAGCAAAAGGTTTACAATTATGACCATACACATGTTTTTCCTTTGCCCGCGTAGTTTCCGGCATAGAATGAGCCAAAGACATAAGGTCTATTTCCGTGAATATCGTAAAAAGTGTAAGAGTGATTATCCGTATGTCAAGTAGAGAATGGGCAGTCAGCAGCATCCACCTCTGTGCAGATCGAAATAATATCACGCCACGAACCAAAGAGACGTTTAGAAAATGTGATTATGAAAATATTCCTTCATGACCGCTCATTGTAGATATCCGATGGGTGCCCACGGTTTAGCAGAGAACATATAATGTATTGGGCCAACATGACCGATGTTTATGAATTTCGCTTTCGATTCCAGTACGACCATCTTTAGCGTAATGCTTTCACGCTTATCGGTAATAGAAAACCGAATGTTTATGCTCGGTTTATTAGTAACGAAAGTTTAGTTATTTATCTACCGTGTACAAGGCCTGTTCTGAAATTTGTCTAACTCAAGGCAAACAGAAACTGATACAAAGTTCAATGACACCATAACTGGAGCTGGAAGGATGAACTGGATGTTCTTTACGTAACTGGAGCTAACCGAAACTCAACTCATTATCTCCCTGGACAAGTAACAATGGATGAGCAACTCTGCTCCCTATTTTAATATTCTACGGATCGAAGGGCTTAGGCTAAAAAACATCGCTTGGCACAGTTTATGAAAGAGCAAAATTGGACTTCTAGGGTGGAGGCCTGGTGACCCCCAGTCTCCCACAGTAAATTTGGATAAGAATATCAACATATCGGCCATACAACGTTCACTACTGAACACAGGCCTCCCCCATAGACCCCCACAACTAGGTCATCATATTGGGGGGAATTTGCCAGAATAAGACTATAACTAGGCAATAATGTATTTTTTGCAACTTTTTCATTATTGTGGTGAGAAAATAAATTACTAACTTACTTCCATGTAATTGGACTTCAGACAGGCGTCATTATGAACAGCTTTGTCAAACAGATTTGTGTTTTTTGAATTTGTATAACCAACTGAACGTATTTAAGAGCTTTGTTAGTCAATGGCAGTGGTTACATTCAGCTGTACTTTCAAACATTCGATTGTTAGCATGTGATTTGTACAAACATTGGCTTCCGGGAGTCAATTTCACTTTTCGCAATGACATCATGTTTGTTACCAATATCGTTGGCTAATATCGACACGGCCAACCAAGCTTTCGACCGTAAAATATATAGATTTAAATGAGCGTGATTTAAAGATTGAAATTAACTGCCAACATATAGACACCATTCTTTAGCTCAGATTCTACGTATATGAATATATGGGATGCAATATTTAGCATTTAGAGATTACTATAAACGTTGTATAGGTAGAATAAAGAATCGACATTTTATGATTAAAATAATGCATAAATAATGATAGTTCGCGAACAATGCAGTGATACTATTCTGCGCGAAGATGTACGAAAAACTACATAGACAATAAAACAAATAAATTATATTTTTAATAAGCTTTTCCCAGCTGCCATATAACCACAAAATCTCAGTCCCAAAACATTTATTTAACTATACAAATAAATAAAATTGGAGTGTCTGTTTGTAATGTCAAAATAACAGCTTTTTACTAAATGCATATTCAAGTATATACGGTACATATAACAAAAAAACAATTTTTTGTCTGTCGGTCTGTCTGTCTGTCGGTCTGTCTGTCTGTCGGTCTGCCTGTCTGTCGGTCTGTCTGTCTGTCTGTATGTTCCGGGTAATCTCCAAAACGGCTGGACCGATTTTGACGGGACTTTTACTGGCAGATAGCTGATGTCATAAGGAATAACTTAGGCTACTTTTATTTTAGAAAAATAATTAGGGTTCCGCGCAAAAAAAATAAAACCCTTGAAATCCAATATATATATTCTATGTCAAGTGTCTATGTCGAAATACTCCAAATTTGTTTTAAATTATACGCGGGTGAAACCGCGGGTCCCAGCTAGTTTAATAATATAAATAACAACCTAGAATATTGGAATCGGAAATTCTTTAAAGCTCGCTTTTTATAATAATAAATCTATTTTATTTATTTATACAGACCAACATGTTTAGTTCATATTTTAGTGTTAGCAGAAAGCAAGACTTTAACTGTCAACTGTAACTGTCAGCAACTATACCAACTACTGGCACTAAACTGTGACAGTGTCTACGTGTGCAGCTGCATCCAGTGACTCTGCATCAGACAATCCCTGTCACATAATGCACTCTGGATGCTGTAGGAGCTGGCGCGAATTTTGCCAAGCAGCGATAGGAACCGCTTACGGATGATGGCACAAAACCATCAACCCTCGCCTCGAGACAAATGTATTGATCAGTACGGTTCCGAAACATTACGGCTGACAAAGGAAGCTGTGGATAAACTGAGAACTACCATGCTCGGAATCAAACTAAAGAGTTTGTTAGGTCACATATGGATCGGATTAGCATATGTTGGGCAGATCCGCATAGCAAGGAGAGGCCTCTACTCAGCAGTGGTTAGACTAAGGCTACAAATTATGATGATAATGATTTTGATTGCCAGTTGACTTTGGCATTTCCTACCCAATGAACACAATGCTTCTCTCCAAATATTTACAGAGCCAAGAATTAGCTAACACAATACCCAATATAGTAGGTGTATATATTTCTAAGCTCCACCACGTTTGAACAAGGTAATGATTTAACTATAAGCTGCTGAATATACAACATAGAGTACAAAAAATATTTTATCGTAATATTTGCGGACTACTGTACTTCGCGTCAATCGTAAGTGAACAAAATTCCCACAATAACGAAGCAATAAGATAAGCCGCAGCGGGAATCGCGTGTGGGCAATATTAACTCCATAACAGATATATTATGAACAGTGAATTTCTTCACCGGCATGTAATATAAAGCTCGACCACATGAAAGTATCCTCACCGCATAAACATTCCTCTTATAGCTTTCTCTGGCACGGCCATCACAGCTAATGCAGTGTGCCTCAATACCTGTATTGATGTTCGTTCATACGTACGTAATTCAGTGCTAATTGATAACATTTAATTTATTCTATACTTAATATTATAGAGTTAAGTAATGTATCGATTCTGAAAATTATTCACCCGAAAAACCGGCAAAGTAAGGGCCGGTTGTTAATTTCAGATGGTAAATAATAATAGCCGTGTGGTGCCGGCTCAGAATACCACCACCCCATCTCCTCCCGTGGGTGTCGTAAAAGTCGATTAAGGATATAGCCAGAGGATGGGCACCAGCGTCCTTCGAGTATATTAACAACTCAACTGCGTTCGCCAACCCACCTGCCAAGCGTGGCGATTATGGCAAACCCTCCCAATGGGCCCACAACACACCCATATCGGTCGTTGTGGTGATCTTTGGGGGAGGCCTGTGTCCAGCAGTGGACTTCATTCGGCCGAAATGATGAAATAATAATTAAATTAATTACGTATCTACGTCTTTTAGAATACTTGTTATGTAAAAATAGTTTACTGTATATTCAGAAATTTTCATGTCACTGAGTAAGGATATCTAGCAAAATAGACAAATGATAATAGCGGAAGTAATATACCTAATAGGTATAAATTTTTTTTTTTTTTTTTTTTTTTTTTAAATCTTTATTTGTTTATAAAGGGTTTTTATCCACATGGATATGCCAACCCCATAGTACCTTATATAATGTAACACAAACACATTTATAAAAATAAAAAAAAAACTACAGAATGAGAGAATGAATCACTGCTGTGACAATAAACCACACAATTTTTTTGCCGCAACTGACTTGGGATTTCCTAAGATAGTCAATACAAGCCCAACGTCTAGTGGATTCAGATTAAGCTCTTTTATCAATCTTTCTCTCTCTCTGTTGTTCTTCACACAATCCATTAACAAATGTTGCACGTCTTCTATTTTATTACATACATCACAGTTGGGAGATACCGCCTTCCGCATTAGGAATGCAAATTTTGCTGATGGATAGTGCCCAGAACGAAGTCTTAGTGCTAACTTAATATAACTTCTTCCTAACTTACAATCATCAAACCAAGGCGCACGAGGAGGCTCACTCTGAATTACTTTATACCATATTCCTTTTTGTCTAGAATTATCATCAAAGTAATCTTTCCACTTTTTAAGACACTTATCTTTAAATTTTGGGAAATATTCCCAGTGATCCGGCAAAAACGACATTTCTCTACCTACTTCAACTGCTAACTTTGATATACGGTCAGCCTCCTCGTTGCCTTTTAAACCTATGTGCGCTGGAACCCATTGCAATACAAGTCTAGTATAGTCCTTATTAAAATGATAAATCATTTTAAGAATATCGTAGGCTATCGATGCACCTCTGATACCAGAGACACATCGAGCCACGTGTAATAAAGCACTTTTACTATCAGTAAAAATAACAACGTTATCTAAATTATTGCTAGAGGCATAACATAAAGCTTGATAAATTGCAATGAGTTCCACAGACATTATAGACACATTAACATTAATTTTAAAACTAAAATTATAATCTAAATTTTGATAGTAGAACCCTGCCCCCAACCCATTTGTACTTTTTGATCCGTCTGTGAAGATTTTACACCAATTACTATATCTAGAAGATAATTCTGTAACTACTTCATTTAACAAAATATTAGGTTCGTAATAGTTTTTCGAATATTTAATACAGTCTAGGTCACTTTTAATCACCTCTTTAATATTTATGGCTGTTACCCATACATCTAAAGTAAACATTTTTAGAACTTCTGAAGAAACAATAGATAATTGGCCTATTTCATTTAAAATAGTACCTAATAAGGGTTTTTTTTTATTTACCCAGTAACTCTTTTCGAGAAGGGAACTAAGTTCAGTAATTGTATTTATACTAGTATTATTTGACCATGATATGGCTTTTAAAACATATTTATATGCGATGTATTGTCTTCTTAAAAATAATGGTGGTATGTGCAATTCACTTTCCATCACATGGATTGGAGAGCTTTTAATGAATCCTCCTATCACTCTAAGCGCTTGGTTTTGTAATTTATCTATTTTTGATACATGCGTTTTCACACTGGAATCGTACAAGAAACAGCCATAATCAAGTCGACTTCTGATAAGTGAGATATATAATCTACGTATATGTTTAGTGTGTATACCCCAAGTACTACCCGTTAACAGCTTTAATAAATTTAAATATTTTGAGCATTTATTAATAATTTCATTAATGTGTTTCCCCCAATGTAAACTTCTATCCAGCCATACCCCTAAATATTTAATATTTTCCGCTAAGATTATTGGTTGACCATATACTTTTAAAGAAGGCAATATTCTCCGACGACCCCTACTAAAGATACAATATTTAGATTTGGTTAGCGATAGCGTCAAACCAATGTCACTCAACAATTCAACAAAAGAGTCTAACGACTCTTGCAAATAATTTTCGCATTTTTTAATTTGTTTATCACTAATAAAAATAACGAAGTCATCTGCATATTGTGATATCATTACATTTCTTTCCATTTGATGACATATTTTGTACGTTGCTATGTTAAACAATAGAGGAGAAAGTGGATCCCCTTGCGCAAGTCCTCTATTAGTCCATCTAAAACCAGTTTTTCTAGTATTAATAGATCTAACTTCTAAATGTCTTTCATTCATAAACGCCCAGAGATATGTACAAATTTTGGATCCCACTTGGATCTCGTCTAAAACATTCGTAACTATATCAATTGAAACATTATTATAGGCATTTTCAATGTCAAGAAAACATGCGACTGTAGGTATGTTTTTAGTAAAACCAATTTGAATGCAAGAAACTAGCCGAGATAATGAGTCCAAACATGATTGTGATTTTCTGAATCCTACTGTGCAAGGCGAAAAGAGTTTTTTCTTTTCCACATACCATTCTAAGCGTCTAAAGATCATAGTGTGAAAAATCTTACACACACATGATATTAACGAAATAGGTCTTAACATAGTGCTGTTGCTTTTGCCTTTGGGTATGGGAATTATTTGAATATTTCGCCATTGCTCAGGGACTATACCGAATTTAAGTATATTATTATAAATATTTAATAAAAAAAGCTTTCCCGTGTCCGGTAAATTATATATCATTGAATACGAAATGCCATCGTGTCCCGGAGCTGAATCTTTCTTTTTCAAACAATTTTCGAGTTCTTGTTTTGTAAATTCGCATTCTAAAATGTCATTTCTAGACTTAAAACTAGGAGCACAGCCTGAAACGTAATCTGGAGTTAAGGAATGCAGCAATTCATTTTGTTTTTCAACGGGAGGACATGACCCTTGCCGTTTAAAACCCTTCATCCACCTCATACGGCGCCACATATCGGAAATAGTTGTTACTTCGTTTATAGAATCACAGAAATTTTGCCATGCACGATACCGTGCTTTATTAATGAGTTTTTGGGATTCGCTAGTCTTAGCTTCTAATTGATTTAAATTTTCAGGCGTAGGATTTCTACGGAAATTATACAGAGCTAACCTTCGCTGTGCCACTATTTTTGACAACTCAGGTGACCAATAATTTTTGGGCTGAAACACAGTATTGGATTTTTTACAATATTTAATATATGGAATATGTTCGTTAGCTGCATTTTCAATTCGATTTATAAAAAAATTATACATTTGTTGAACATTATTAGGATATTCATTGTTATCATAATTTATTTCCGAGATAGATTGGCTATATTCTTTCCAGTTAGCGTTTTTAAAATTACGTTTTTTAACACTATACATACTAGTAGATATGTTGCCTGTCATTTTAATAATAAGGTGATCACTTCCCAAATTTTCATTAAATACCTGCCAATCAAATTTAATTGCAACATCTGAAGAGACAAAAGATATATCTGGTGAGGTTTGCTGTAAATTACCATTAACTAGTTTAACCCGTGTGTTCATGCCATTGTTAAGAGATATAAAGTCATTTTCAAGGGATGAATCCATAATTTGCGTACCCCTCACGTCTGATTTTGTCGACCAGTTAGTGTGATGGCCGTTAAAATCCCCTGCTATCATGGTTTTCCTAGAAAAGTAGGAAAAAACTTCATTCCAATCAGAGACCTCAGTATGTACAGACGACGGACAATAAAGCGAGACAACATATTCTAAATCTTTACAATTTATCAATTTAACGCACACTACTTCAATTCCTGCGTTACTGATATTAAATGAAACTATGTGAGATTGAATCGACTTATGTACTAACACAGCAACACCACCGTAACCGTCATACCTATCGTTCCTGTACACATTAAATCCGTTAATATTTACATTATGTTCATAATCAAACCAAGTTTCACTAATAATTGCAATATGTATATTTTCTCGGTATAAAAGGTCTGAAAGTGATATGAGTTTGGGACGTAGACTCTGTGAATTCCACTGAAATATTTTCAGCTTTATTACATCATGTAACCTATCCATTAATAAAACTATTTAGATATTCTAATATTCCTTCCCCTAGTATCATATTGACAATGAAGTGTTTCAGCTCCTCACCAATAATTTTAAGCATTGCTAAAACTTTTTCTTCTAATTTAATCCCGGACATAATAATACCCTTTATTTTCAACCATATCTTTTTAAATTCAAATTTATATACTAGCTGTCCACTTATCTTATTACTCTCTTCTTCATTGCTAGACTTACAAGTTTCTTCTTCCATTGGCAACTCTAGCAAATCATCATTTTTCACTTCGTTTTTTTTAATTATTTTCTTTTTAGACTTCTGTTTTGGAATGTTAGTATTTTTATTTGATTCAGTTTCTCTAACTTCCTCGTGAATAGACTGTGGTCCTCGATGAACTAAGGCCTTAGTTACAATACTGCTATAAGTTTCTTTGGGATTGATGGGTGTTATTGTACGCTCTTTGATGGAAAGGTCATGAATATCCTCATTTGTTAATCTGTTTTCTTTTTGTTTTCTTTCCATAAATAGTTGTAAGGCACTCCTGTAAGTCACTTGTTCTTCACTCATGATTTTCCGGATTGTTTTTTCTTTCACATAAAAAGGACAATTTTTATCCAAAACGAAATGATTTCCCTTACAGTTTAAGCATTTAAAATCTTTAATGTTACAATTCTCGTGATTTCCTCCACACTTAGGACACAGCACTTTTTTGGTGGGGCAATACTTTATGATATGTCCAAACTGCCAGCAACCTGAACATTGTGTGACTGGAAACACGTACGCTTCAACTTGAAAACGGCAGTCGTAGGCATATATATATTGTGGTACCTTGTTACCTTTAAAGCTCACTCTTATAGATTCACAGTCAATCCATTTTCCATCTAAACTTAGACGTTTCAATCTTCTTACAGATAAAACTTCAGTGTCTGAAATCAATATTTTTAAAAGTTCTTCCTCGTTCAAGTCAAGGTCAACCCCTTTTACTATTCCATATGATACTGACATTTCATGAATCAATTGACAACGTAATCCCATATCTTTGAATTTTTGGCAATTCAGTAAGTTTACCGCATCTTCTTTTTCCTGACATTGGATCAGTACTTTGTATGAGCTTTTATATTTGATCCTAAGGATGTTTTTTATATTTTCCGATCGCAGTAATCTAGCCATCGCCATTGGCTTTGGTATCTTCTCTAAAGAAGTAACACAAACTTCATGGTTTGCGATTATTTTAGCTACAGCGTTCGGTTCTATGTCCACGCCAGTACTATTTCGTGTTTCTAAAGATTCACTCCTTATTAAGCGTTTAGGTCTCCTTTTATTCACCGTTATAAATTCTTCATCATCACTAAAGTCATCTTCCCTCTTTTTTCTCTTCTCCACGAACCGCGTCTTTTCATAATCGCTTCTTTCACTTACAAAATTTTCTGATTCCATCTTATTCATCCCACTAAGCTCTCGCTCACATTTGTCTAAAAACTCTGAGTCACTCAACTCATTTTCACTTTTACTATCTCCCATTTTCACATAAATTTTATTTATAAATTTATGTGAAAATAATTTATAATAATTTAGAATATAATTTATATTATAATTAAATTTTGCCCTGACAGCGTGTTTGGGTACCGATGATTAATGTTTGTATTACCTATTTATACTAAGTACTTTTGTAAAACGAACAATTATCATCTTTGTGTTATAACATAAAAGGGCATATACATAACACAATATTAAAACACATATTTCGTACCGAAAGTGCTACCAATATAGAACCAAAGTAAAAACTAGGTCGAAAATTCAGTAAAGCATACTTGATAAAAGAAACCACAGATTTCTCGACTTAATAAAAATTTCCCCTCAGATATAACACTTAAGTAGCGAGTGTGACGAGTTTAATTAATATTTTCTTTGACACCGTGATTGTTAGGCGTTTCATACTTGCTATAATTATAAAGAAATTCTGAAGCAAACTAATCTGGGAACCAATCTTCACAGCAAACCGTACACTTGCTATAAGAGCATTTCTAATCTTTGATCGACGTCCGCCTTCGATTGTGACTGCTTAAGATTTATTTCGTCCATTCATTTCACTTTGATCAATTTTGAAAGTTTTACATTCATTAAACGCGCGAGTAATAAGTTTTATTTGTAGAGCTTCCATCTTGCGTAATGATGGGCATAGTAGCCATAGTTACTTCACCGAACTACCGACTTAAATCGAAAGCTGAACTAAACAGACTTTTGGATGGGTTTTCATGACCAAATAACTAGTTGTTATTATCGCCAATACCGCACTTAGAAACACGGTAGCAACAAATCACCAAGGACTATTCAATCAAGAATGCATCAAGCAATTAAGATGTGAATGTGAGCATGCTGACGATGACGGAATTACAACCTTCCGACAAAGTGACACAAACGATAACATTGCAAAACCCAGTTGTGTTGATGTGCCTACGTAAGGTAATCGTAACAAGGTCCTTGCCTTTTAAGAGGATCGTGGGCGGAAGCATGCACCAAGAGGTGGAACCTCAATGTTGTACTGTGTCGCAACATGTCCGGCTACCTCTGCTGGAATCAACTGAGTCAAATACCAGCATATGTTACGAGATGTAATATTGAAGCTTAAAAATAAAAACTGGGATTCAACTGTTCTTATATTATTCGGCTTTATAGTTGTATTCCCTAATGTTTTGTGGAGCGTTTTTCGTCATCTCTCGGTAACTTTAATTATATTCTACAAACTTGTCGGCCCCGTTTACGATAAAATAAGCATTCCAATAGCTACTTCCATGATGTGGTCAAACTGGTTTATGTGCAACAGCAAAACTGATTTATTCCCATTATTTAAGCGTGAAATAAAACGTTTTCGTAAACTCTCGATGCAGATTATTTGTGGATCAGTCTCATTGCAATTTTACGTTACGTTTCTCTTAAAAATGTAACGCGAAAGTCTGACATCAACATCAATAGCTTATTTAAATTTGTTTTATCGGGTTTTAAAAAACTAACGGGTGGGAAAGGAAACCACGTCGAACAATCGCGGTGAATTACTAGGTACTCTCCATTTCCATTGACAGTGTATTATTATCACGGCGGTCGTATTGGATTCGTGGAGTTTTCTCTACGCACCGGTGCGGGCAAAACCTATAAGAAAGTGCAGAGGAAGGATCGACTGCTATGAAACAAGGTTATGTCCATCCAAATTCGACAAGGCAGTGGCTACTTTTCCAGAAAGGTTAGTCTTCTTCAATTGTCGTCTAGAGCCGTCGATTAACTGGATCGTTTGTTTCAATTTACTAAATTAAGACTGGTTACGATTCATAATAATTCGGATGAGGTAAAAAGCAAGTAAGCGCTGCTGCGATCTGGGTCGGTAACCACAGAGTGAGCGATGCGCTCCTTTCGCGGATGGTAGCCAACGAGCCGTGGTCCGTTGGATATACAGCCACGGTCCGTTGGCCTAACCTTGGCCGAATCCATCCCATATATTCCCAACGGATCAGGGTGACATCATCATCGAAAAGTATTGTTCTAATAGTCCGTGTGAGGCCAAGGCCGGAATTTCGATCGATGCGATATTACACAGTGGAATAATAAAAAGGAAAGTTAGGTTGACGACCCCACCGTGGACGGCTATAGTCAGTAGACTGATGGATTTGTCCGGATTCTTTTTTTAGCTGCCATAATGCGGCGTACCGAACCAGTTTCAGACATTTTGGTAATATTTTCCGCGGCGCCAACAAATTAATAGTGGTCCAAACGGTCTAGCAAAATTATAGATTTCGTTATCCACTCACGAACACAAGAGTAGGTATCTTTTGCACTAGTCTAGTTATTTTAATATGCATGTATACATTCTAATGGAACTTGTAGAGCGAAACTTTCTACAGCTTTTATTTTTGTTGCAATTGCAGTCAATTTGGTAAATTTTACACTGTACATTTGTACACTGTGATGCATTACATTTAAATCCAAGGCGATTAGTAATTTGATTCAAATGTTCAAGTTTTTTGTGTTATTGTCATAAAACATGCTTGCTAGTGCATTGCTAGCATGAGTTATCTACTGATTAACAAACTACATATAGTGTATAAGTCATATCGTACACATACAAACCTATCAATGGAATCGATTCATAACGCAGATTGTAGTACATTACAGTCACACCTCGCTAGGTACTTCCTATAACGCATCAACATATTTATCGACGGCATTCCAAACGCATAACGTTATCATTCATCGTTATGCTTAACTGTTCTTAACAACAGAGAACTTACCGAGACGGCTACGGAGTTGCTAAGTCCGACCCCTGCTTGAGCAACGGAGTGTTGTCCCTCGGGCACACTAAGAAAACGGCGTAGGGTGCCATATCCAGACGCTGATGCCACCATGGCTACCATAGTTAATTCACAATCACAGCACAGTAACCACTGGTTCTCCTAATGACATCACTCTCGCGGGCGCGTTCGATAAGTTCGCGGTTCGCGCGCACGGCGACTTGCGCGCGCGACGCGATTCAACTGCCCGCCGATCTAAGCGCAGCGCCCGCGCCCCCTACCACGATGTCGACAAGCAACAAGTTCTGTCAAGACAAGCGTGTTGGTTTCGTATGTACTTCCGTCGCGACGTTTTCGGTTTTATGAAAGAGATCCGAGTTCCTTATGTTCGTACGCTTTTATCTTTTTTATAGTTATGTAAAGCCCAAGAAGGTTGACTCATAGCTTCCTTAAAGTTTCAGGATTTATATTACCGTCCCTCGTTGGCTTTTCCTTAGTGTGGTCTCCACTCGAGAACCTTTCTTCCTCAATGGGCATCAGTTCTTTGAGCTATGTGCCCTGCCCATTGCCACTTCAGCTCACTAATTACTGCTTTTGGCCTATGTCGGCAACTTTAGTTCTTCTACGTATCTCCTCATTGCCGATTCGAGCATAGCATAATATGCATAGCTCCCTCCGTGACCTTGATCCTTCTTTATTTTAATGAGGCGCATAGTGAGTGATCACGTCTTTGTACCATATACCACTAGATTTTCTTCGTTTTGATCAACCTTATGTCCCCGAAAAAGAGAACCCATATGTATCAAGAACGTTTCGTCAATCTATTTAATTTGAAAAACATCCTAATTTCAATAGAGAATTTGGTTGGCGTTTTGCTAAATAATATAATAAAATCATCTTTATTCAAGTAATTTACACCTACACCCAGGAATACGCAGATAATTATAAATAAACTAGCTGAGACCCGCGGATTCACCCGCGTTTAATTTAAAAGAAATTTAGAGTACTTCGACATAGACACTTGACATAGAATATGTATATTGGATTTCAAGGGTTTTATATTTTTTGCGCGGAACCCTAAATATTTTTCTAAAATAAAAGTAGCCTAAGTTATTCCTTATAACATCAGCTATCTGATAGCGAAAGTCCCGTCAAAATCGGTCCAGCCGTTTCGGAGATTACCCGGAACAAACAGACAGACAGACAAAAAATTTAAAAATTGTTATGTTTTATGTACCGTATACACTTCCATATGCATTTAGTAAAAAGCTGTTATTTTGACATTACAAACAGACACTTCAATTTTATTTATTTGTATAGATACCAGACCAAGAACAATAATAACTACTAACCTAACCACTAGTTTGGAATCTTGTTATAATAAAGTCGCAAACTTCAGACCACACTTAACAATCAAGACACTGTCAGTGATTACTGGGTGCATCGAAACAATTTTTGATTAGAATTGTACGGTAGCTAAAATAACTTTTAAAATCTGTAATGACGCCTATCACTTAGTCATCCTGCTACCACGAACACTGCAGTGTTAGGAAATCCTATGCTATGCAGGTACGCACCGAAAGAACCGTGACCGGAAAACACCTGCGTTAGGCGTAAGGTGACGCGTTCGTTTCTTTTGAGCCAGGCTCCGATGAGCTGCATGACGGCCTCAACGACTCGCTTGATAGCGAACTGCAACCTAAGGCGCTCTCGCCACTTCTCTAGTGTGTGCTGTCGGACCAGCCGCCTCAACCTAACGAACGCCCCTGGAGGCGCGCTTTCATCGTTCTGGCGGAGAGAGCGTATCTGGTCGTATACCCATGCATCCGTTCCCGCCAGGATGTCCAAAGGCGGAAAGCGCGCGAGCCGTGGTTCTGCCTCATAAGATACCGTTCGGTACCCTCGTGTGGTCCGCATAGCCACTCTACGCTGCTTATTTGTGCCTGTTGGGAAATTGTTGATATCAACGTGCATTTGATGATCTCATGCAGCGATTCTATCATGACTACGATGTCGTTGGCAAATAATAGTTGGCGAGTAATATACTCGCCATGTTAATGCCGAATCTTTATGCCCCCTGTCTCACACCGCTCTGCTATGGAATTACCCCCTTGCTCTTTCCTGTGCTCGGACTGACATGGTAGCGCATTTGATAAAGAACAATAACACTTCAATGTACCAATAGTTATTGTGGCACCGCTGCAGAGATTCCAGCATCCCCCAGCTTTCGATCGTTTCGAAAGCTTTATATCATAGTCCACAAACACTAAACATAGTGGCAGATTTTACTCCTCGGTGTTGTTTCAGCTGCCCCAGCATATGGATTTAGTCTATGGTGCTACAACCTTTTCGGAAACCTATTTGTTAAGGAGGCTGGAAGTCACCACATGTTCGGTGACTTCCAGCTCGAGCAGCATGTTACGATTCGTTAGGATCCTAGATAACAACAGCAACTTATAATAATGGCTCAGAAGCGAGATGGGTCTATAATTCATCAATAGGGTGTTATCACCCTTTTTGAAGAAGAGCACCACCTCACCTCTGTTCCATGCTTCCGGCGTTGTGCCCTCGAAAAAGACGGAATCAAAGAGCTTCTAATGTACTATAAGTCGTAATTCCGTGGTCACCCAGCGCCTTGTTATTTTTTAGCTGTTTTAAGGCCATCCTAATCTCGCACAGGCTGATGTCCGGGATATCTTCGATGGCGTCGGGTTCATCTGGCTCGCGGGTCACAAAACTTCTGACTTTGTCGAGGCTACGCTGCCGTCCTCAATCTTCAGCGTAATAGTTTTATTTTTGACAAGCTATGCTCCGCGGTTTCACCCGCCGTTTAATTTAAAAGAAATCCGATTATATATAAATAATTTAGAGTAGTTTGACATAGACAGTTGACATATATTAAAAATATATGTCAACTGTCTATTATTGACGTATATTAAAAATTAATTAGTAGCCTAAGTTACTGTTTATAACATCAGCTATCTGCCAGTCAAAGTCCCGTCAAAATCGGTCCAGTTGTTTGGAAGCTAATTTAAGGAACAAACCGACAGACAGACAAAATTTTTAAAAATTGTCTTTTTCGTTATTACTTTCATATACATTTAGAAAAAGCTGTTATTTTTACATTACAAACAGACACTTCAAATTTATTTATTTGTATAGATAAACTTAAAAGCAAAGACTTTAATTACAGGAAATCTATAATTCACTAAATGTCCGTTGTATTATTGTCTGTATTATAATATTAAAATTGGAAAACTGGTTGTCCTGCCTTTTCGTTTCCTAATCGGTTTTGTAATTTTGTATATAAGATTCCAAATGTGGAGAAATTCATTTGGCAGATGCTGAGGAAGCTACTGCTCCGAATAGTCTTAATATTGGGTATATGTTTGCTTGTTGCTTCTTGTTATAGCCAAATATATTTTTATGCTATCCACCACTCATCTGGTGTAACATTTTTAATAGCAAACATCAGCAGCTTTGAACAGCTTCGATTTCGAGCTAAGTCTCTAATAACTGATAGAAATCTTGATCCATCAGGTTGAGTCTATGCATCATAATAAAATAAAAATCAGGCCACCTTTATTGATTAAAAGTTACCAGGGATATAGTAATCAGATATCACCAAATCTACCTATTTGTGTCATAAATACTTAAAGTATATACATATCAACATAATCATTAGGAACCATAATATAATTTATCCACTTGGTAATGATGACTTTTCACTCATTTGCTTTTTCACATACAGTTCTGCACCCAGTTTAATTTTATCCTATTGGTGAGGCACTTTTAATAAAAAAACACAAAATTTAATTAATTAATAAATTGAACGAGTGCAATAATAATTGACACAATATGACAAAGTGTACCAAAAACTGCACAAGAATTCTTCTATGGCACTAGAGTCAGCATTCCAATTTACTCAAAATTCGAATAAAATGCAAAGGTTTTTTTTTGTAACTAATTATCGTTAGATTGTTGTTTTTGAAGAAAATTGTGATACATAATTTAATGAAAAAATCGTGTTTTTTCCTACCCTGGTATTAATCATAATTTTTTCCCTGCCTGTAGTGATCTTAAGTTTTCATTCCATATAACACTGATTGCAATAAACCTTATCATTGTAGTTCCAACTCATCCAGTTCTACACCACCTGAGACAATCAGGGACTGCAGTTGTATAGTGCAGCCATGGAGACTCCCCAGTCAGTGTTGCATTACATTTTAGATTAAAACTCTCTAAAAGGCCTCTGCATGTTGGACCAATATCCCCGTATACGCCTATCAAAAGACTGGGTTCCTCTCTGCCTACCTATCTGCAAAGCATATGCTAGTAACCTATAATTAAAGAGTAATAATAATTTATTATAATACAAAAATAACAATCAAATATGAAAAATATTAACGAAGTGCATTAGTGTGTTTGTAGTTGAAAGACAAAATTACCGGAACTATCAAATTAATGATCCATAAGTAGAATTAATGATAGACAACATTTTTGGGAGAAAAATTCTTTCCATGCTACATTTGTAAAACCAAGTGTTGTATATTGTTCATATTAGTCAATATATCTATCCGCAATAAAAAAGTACCAAGAAGTGTGTTAGTGTATTTGTAGTTATTAGACTAAATTCCTGGAACTTTCAAATTCATGATCCATAAGTTGATTCATTAAAAAAAACGAGGATATTTTTGGAGCAAAATACTTCCCTAACTACTTTTGTAAAACAGGTATTGTACATTGTCATAGTAGTCAATACAAACTACACACTCCTGATGTAGCAACGGCGTCCATCAACATCAGCTACCTAATAAGAACTGTTACCAAACCTAAGGTTCAGTTGGATCACTTTTTGTTCCATTAAATTCACTGGCTGTTTCTAATCTTCAAGCCAATTAAGTTACTGTTATTTTGTTAATACTTTAAGATAACTCTCATAATTACTGAAGGTGAAATATTATCTTAAATCAGTGATCACTACATGAGTCACAAGTTTGGGGTTGGGAATTAAGTGAACATATTATTAAAGATTGGTGATTTAACAAAAAAGGTATGTAATGATTATATACTAAATTATTGAATCACCCATATAAGTAATGAATAACAGTGTTAATCATAATTCTTGACTCCCAATTTTAGTTTTAGAATGTTAAGTATGAGTTTATATTAAAATAAAAACAAACAACCAATAACTCATTAATTGCCACAAAACAAGACACAATTAAAAATCTATTGTGTCTACACGCCTGCCGACAATTGAAAGGCAAGAGGATAAGCATCCACTTCCCATTATAATGTAGGGTTGTTACAAAATATTGCTATAAGTTGTTTCCTCAAAAAGAATTTGACTGTCTGTCTGATTCTATAGGCTACGTAAATGATGTACATTAGCGGGGGTGTATCCCCAGTAATGCAATCAATATAAAATCATACTTATAAAAATGTTAATTGAAATTCCTCTGCAAATATAATTAATTTCAACATACAAAAAATAAATATTCAAGAACATTCTAATGATAGCAAGACTAACACAATTATTAAAGGAGAATGACAGAGACACATACTCAAGTGTGTGATATGACAAATAAGGCTCATAACAATGTTCTAATGCCAATAATTTATTCTGTGTGTGTGGGCAGGCACCTCCTGCGCCCACTGGTTGCCTTGGTTTGTTTTAACATCTACTGAACCATGGATATTTAATCTTATTCCTTGTGGTAAGAATTAAAATTTACAATTATTTACATAAAATATTAATCTGAAAGTTATTTATCTTAAAAACATGCATGAATAAAGTACATGTTATACTATACTGCACACTGCAGTCAGAACATTCCAACATTAATTTTTCAAGCACCAAGGCGATATGAGTAAGTAAAAGGAGAATTTAGTCAAAAACCGGCAATTATCCGAATAGGGCTCACCTGTTTTGTGTCCACACAGTCACTCGCCTCCATGTTGGCATGTAATCTCTCCTGCCTCTCCATGACTTAGGAAACATCAGAATCTCTTATACCATTTACAGGGTGTTATAAAAGCACACAATAGAATACTGAACATAACAATCGCGATGGGCTCAACAATCTTTTACGAAACAATGTCAACGATTACACTTAACACGTACTACACTATAGGTCCGTTACACTGATTAGACTGTGATTTATCTAGCGCAGTCACTGTTTTAAACACATTTAAGTCGTCTCAACATAACTACAAAGCTTCAAACATATATTTTTAAATTAATATATGAAAAATACACAGTTGATCACCATCTTAAAATTTTTACACATTCCGTCATCGAGGCCGACTGACGGTCGCTGCCCTACGAACAGCTCCAATACACGCATACCAAATTACCAACTGTAAAATGACAAATACTGTAGTAATAATATAGAAATTTTTATTTTAAATAATGGAAAAGATACAAAATAACATACATATAAATATTACGTTAGTGCTTTACCCAATTATTTGCACATTGAACGCCAAAGGTTGAACTTCTGAAAATCGTTCGTAGAATGAAACATTATACAAAGAGATTGATAGTACTGCCATCTATAGAATCTGATTTGTACGATTTGGTTAATTTAAATTTAAATAAAACCGGTATAGCTATTGAATTTCAATATTGTAATGATAAAAGTTTAGTTTATTTGTTTGTTTGTACTGTCTTAAAACTAGCGTTTTATTTCTCCTGTATATTTACTGAGTTATGGCTATGTCACGTAATGAAGTCAACCGTCGTGTTTGATTAGAAATACAGAAGTTATATAATATGCAATTTTGTTATTTTTTTTAGTTTACATTTGCGCTGATGCTGGGCCACGGACCACAGGACACCGCTGTAGAGTCAGCGAAATTCCTCACATGGTCCCCCGCGATTGGGTAGCAGCCGGTGTAGTGCACCCACTACCCTCTCGACTCAGGGATGAGACCCTGGAAGTGCTCTTCGAAGCCTCAATGACTGTCCAGGGTGAGCCCCAGGTATTTCATGTACCAGCCCACCCTAATATTAAAGTGCCGTTGAAACCTCCGCGACAGCACAGTGTGGCGTCATAAGATATTGTAACGATGTCACTGAAAAACTAGTAGTACGCGAAACGTAAATTCCAGCTCGTGCCCTGCCATCTAGTTGTACTACTTTTAGACGTAAGCTTGCATTTTGATATTGTTCTTGAATAAGGACAATGTCTAAATTACTCCCCGCTAGCCAACACCAGAGTGTTGTCAGCGTAACAGACTAAGCTGACGCCAGTTGGGAGAATGACACGCAGGACCGCGTCGGAAGAGCAGGCCGAGAACTGACCCCTGTGGAACCCGCATGTAATTACCCTCCGCTTTACGCTACCGTCCTTGCCTACGTAGCGAATATGCCTATCGCGCAGATAGGCCGATAGGCGGACACCGATGATGGACCAGTGCCGCCCTAATAGCGTCCCACGGATGGAGTTGAAGGTGAGTAAATGATTGCTTGTTTATACCTAATAAAATGAAATAAAACATCACAACAAATCAACATAATCTCAAATATAATTATCTCGTGTCATGGTGTTTGTGGTGACGCTCCTCCGAAACGGCTCGACCGATTACAATTTTTTTTTTTCTTATATTTGGTAGATATGAGAATAGGTCTTAAAGTATGTTTCACCCTCCTACCCCCACCCCCCATTTTTCTATCGTGATTTTTGTATATGTATCCATGGTTAAGATGTTCCAAATTCCACGCGTGCGAAGCCGCGGGCATAAACTAGTCATTAATATGATTTCACTGTTTACCCGGTAACCGTGAAATTGTATTATTAATGATTATGTTGATTTGTTGTGACTTTTTATAGTCGGAGAGATTAATCGGTAATTATTGTGGTTCATATTTCTAAATAAAGTATTAAAGTTACGTATATCAGATCATCATCATCATCATCATATCAGCCACAGGACGTCCACTGCTGAACAAAGGCCTCCCCCTTAGATTTCCACAACGAGCGGTCACATGCCGCTCTCATCCAACGACTCCCAGCGACCTTCACCAGATCGTCTGTCCACCTCGTTGGAGGTCGTCCCACGCTGCGTTTTCCGGTGCGCGGTCTCCATTCGAGAACCTTTGTGCCCCAACGGCCATCAGTTCTACGAGCAATGTGCCCTGCCCATTGCCACTTCAGATCACTTTATATCAGATCAAATTAACTTAATTATACTAAACAGAATCGTCGAGCCATTCGAGTCAGTGCACGGCATCGAATCAAGCGAGTCATGTTGTCGATGGAGTTGATTCGTGTACACGAATCATAAAGATTCGCTAGTCCGCACGACGAATACTTAAAACGAATGAACTCTGATTTAAAGAATCAGGTATTCAATTAACAAGTTCGTAGTGTCAGTCGAGTTATTCGTATCAAATGCTTCAATCTGCCCATTGCTAATTTAGTTTAATAATCTATGCCCTGTACGGGGTGTATGTGTTCTGTGCCCTGCACTGGCAGCCACAGTGCTTTCACTCTAAACAAGGTGCTCGGTAGATAGTTTAGCTGATTTTAGTAGGCACCGTTGTGTGAATATTACATTAAAACGAATCTAATATTCAATTTGGATGGCTTATAATATAAAAACTTTGCTTCATAAACCAGGAGATGTCGTTGTTTTTAAATTTGCATAAAATAATGTTTTTTTTTCGTTCGTTCTCCCGTTTGGGCAGGCTATAGTCTATTGACCATACTCCCTGACTGTCGTTAATTAATTCTTGCGTTTTGTTTGCATATTTTAATGTTTCTGTAAATCAAACCTTATTAAATTATAGTGAAAACAAATCATTCAGAATTTATATTTTAAACGCATTTTAATTAAATAAAAATATATATATTGATCTGTTATTGATAGTGAACTTAATATCTTATCTGTGCTCGATGCAGAATAATTACTCATTAAACGCAGAATTTTCAATAGAGATATTGAGAAATATACATGTTTTATGATTTATTTTCTTTATTAATTCCAGTATGATATTTATTTAACTTAACATTTAAAGTAGAATTAATGCTTTATGACAATTTAGTTAAAAAATGTATCTTTAGAAAATGGATAATGGGACGTGAACGCGCCGTTTTAAAAGTTATATGTCTATGTATAGAATAGAC